>JAMAMT010000130.1:0-58610 GCA_023630325.1 Syncephalastrum sp. PYS2702
TAGCATGTTCATGCTTGCTGATGGCTGGTCGTCTTCAAGATGGAAAAATTCGGTTCCAGGTAGCATTTTTGGTCTTGATTTAGGTAAGCTTGATTTTTCTGCGACAGCTTTTGTTGATGCGTTTTCCGTAGAGATGTCGCTATCCGTTTCAAAGTCGTCTTCTCCATCGTCGTAATCGCTACTGAGATCAGATTCGATATCGATGCAGTCGTCGTCTTCACTGTCGATTTCCCATTCGTTCACTTGAGGTGCTTGAGCGGACGGTACAGATGGTCGCGATACGTTTTTGATATAGGTGAGAGGCACCACAATCTTCTGCTTCTTGTATGCTAACGATAGGTCGGCAGTACGGAAATCAATGCGAGCATTTGCACGGCTGAGCCAGTTGCTTCCAATAATCAAGGGCGTTGGGCAGCGAGCAAGAATTTCGGTCGTGATCGGTATCATCATCAAATTGCCAGGGCAGATTGGTACATCATAAATCAAACCAAGCGAGGCTTGTCTGGTTCCATTGCCGAGGGTGAAAATGCTTCTTGAGGCGGCGTCAATTTCCAGGCGGAGCATATCAGCGAGTTCCTTTGACATGCATGTGGCGGCTGCTCCAGTATCGATCAGGCATCGAATCGGCTGGTCAAATATCGTGAACGTTGCGTATGTGGCGGTCGGTGTATGCTTTGGATCGTCGTCAAGAACAGTTAGCGGTTGTCTTTTGCTGCGCAAGGAGCATGCAGCGTGAAATTGTCTGCGCATTGCTGGGGCAAGTTGGATCAATTGTCCAATGGTGATGTCGGCTTTGTGATTCAAGATATCTCGGGCGAGATCACACGGCACTCGGTCTCTGGCAGGCAGCTTGGCAAGACCCCATATGTGCTTGGCGTATTGTTCTCGGCGTGCTTCGGCTCGATTTGGTCCGTGCGTCAATGCTTGCGAAGGATCATCGTTTGTTCTCTTGCTTGTACGACTCGTCTCAGCGCGCTCATGCTGGGCGGCGCGTTGCTCAGGCGCCTCATTCATTGTGGCAGCGGCTTTTATTTGTTCGTAGGCGGCGGTTTGCGTTCTCTTCATGACCTTTCTTGGCGGCTTGCTTCCTTTCTGGGTTTTCTTCGATGATGTTTTCTTCGTGTTACGGAGATCTCTTGCAGCTTCTTGGCTTGTGGTGGCGCGATCGACGTCCATGCGTTCTTCTGGATTTTACTGCACGCCAAGTAAAAATCATTGCGCGCCAATTAGAAATCACAACTCGGCCATCTTCAAATTCAGGAGCCGCCATTCTAAAATGACCCCCACGCCAAGTGTGAAGTTCACTTTGCGCCAAAACACAAAAAAACCTGCGCCATTCATTTGGAAAAATCCAATACTTTCTGTTCGTTTGGTCTCAAAAACTCAAACATAACAATGTTCATTCGCATTTCTTTCTTGTGCAGCTTCAGTATGTTTGCATAACAATGCCTTCCTTATGTAACTTACAGTAAGATATCCACAGTTCTCAGCACAGACAGTCCGATTGATTTCTTGTTCATACATTAATCAAGAGTGCCTGCCCGGAAAGGGGGGGGGGGTTGCACTGCCTATCAATGATTGCGCAGGTCTAGTTCTTTGAAACAAGCACTTCTCATAACTGATATGTAAAATAACTCATTTCTTATAGATTCCATACAGCCCTATATATCTCTATCCTTGTATAAACCATTCGTATTCCCATCTTCAGAGGCAACACCCCCCTGGAGAGCTATATGCACAGAGGTTGTTGTAGTTAGCATAGAGAATCAACCTATTTGGGCTGCGACAGCTGCTGTGGTTGAAATCGACCCTTATTTAGTTAGAGGATAGAGGGGGTTTGGCCGCAAGGGAGGGGGGTGGCCGTATCAATTACCTTACCAAAAAAAAAAAAGATAATAAGGTAAGAAGTGTAAAATAAAGGTAGAGGTTCGAATGAGCACCAGCAAAGTTTTTATATAAGAAACTTTACAAAAAATATGAAAAGAAAGGTGGAAAAGGTTTGGGAAAGGATAATAAGGTACAAAAAGGTACGAAAAGGTGATAAACCAGCAAGTGTGTGAGGGTGAAAGCTGGGAATGTACTTTCGTAATGGAGTTGTGCAGACTTGTGTTTTACGGTGGTGTCTTAATGCAGGACCAACGGAGACAGATACTAGACTGTTCTTGAGGCTTGAAAAGGGTCTTGTAGCGACTTGCAAGCAGATATGAAAGAAATTGAGTCTTTATATGACTTTATTGTATAGTCTTTGATAATTCAATGTCTAATCTGTTCAGGCTGAAAAACTGAAGCCTATTTATATGTTTTCTAGAGCTAAGATGGATACTAGGATATGGATATGAATATGGGGGAGTGCACTGAATGGCGAGGATACGAATTGGGGGAGTGCAGAAATGGAAAAGGATACGACTCCAGTCCTTACACCGGGAGTCAAATAAAAAAAAGGATTCATGCAAGTGAAACCTCTCCACTCACACTCACATGTTGTTTTCAGCGAATGAAGCAGCCTGCTCAATTTACGCATTGCCTGTTACAGAGGAGAACAAGGCAATTGCGATGAAACGCCTGAAGGATGCAGGACTGGAGCCGGTAACAATGAAGAACGGGGATCCAACAGCAGCGTGTGCAATATCAACGACAAAAGTGAGCATGGAGCCGTGGCGATATAAGCGGTTAGTTGCTGAAGAGCCGCGCGACGGCAGTGGCACCGAAGGCGAAACAGACAGCTCAAGCAATGCAAGTCTGCCCACGACGGAGACGAGCAAACCAGTGCGCACGAAAATCCTTGAGTTGGCGTCTTGCGTACTAGTCGAGAATCCCGTCGACGGCATCACAGAACAATGCTTCCTTGACGAGGAGGAAGTCTTCAACGTTTTGCGACCGCTGTTCATAAACATGACCATCACGCCCGGTTTACTTGCCGAATACATGGCCAAAGATGGTCGTTGGGGTTCGACAAAACGGAGACAAGTCAACAAAATACGGAAAAATGGCCGCTTCTACAATGTGATGTTGGAGAAATACAGAGGTAAATCGTTACGTGCTTTAGATTGTTACTAATTTGACTCGCTATAGACCAATCATGGCAGGAGATCGACAACATCCGCGAATTCAGGAACATGGTCAGAGACACGAGGACGTCCATCTGCACGCTTGGCTACGCACGAAAGTCCAACACGAAGGAGACACTCGGAGCCAAGAAGCAATCACTCGAGTTGCAGAGTCACAAGTTGAAGTCCAAGCTACTCTGCGAGAGCGTATACGGCTCTTTGAACACCTCGGCCGGAAGCCCAATCGGTGCACGAGACATACCAAACAAAAAGAGCAACGCCTCATCAATCAGGAACATCGATGGTAACACTCAAGGTAAGTTATAGAAAGCAGCTCAGCGGTGAGTCCTTATATTTCTTTACAAAGACCTGCTGGACCACGTGAAGGAGTCCACGAGGAGGATCCGCTTAATTGTCATAGATTACGCGGGATTGTCAACCAATCCAGACGATATCAAGACCTTCATGAAGTATGAGTCGGAAGCACATTTCTACACATGGTATTGACGAAACTTTTGTCGACCTCGTAGTACGAATAAAAAAATCACCGAACTAGTAGTTGACCTAGAGCACAGGGTTGAGGTCTACACTCGTTCTGATCTCCAGAAGGACAAGGTTCTCCAACTCTTCAAGTGCAGACGAAAGTGCACCCAGCGGTCCAAGTCATGAGAACCATCATATCCACCATAAAGCAAATAAAACAAATAAAACAATTCATAGGCACTCATTCTCCTTGAATGATGCTTACCAACCTCCCCTGTTTATGGCCAGTGGCTTTTCATAGGACAAAGTCTGATGACCGGGATGTGCTAGAGGTAACTTTGTGGTGCGTGCTGGCGGGTGCTGATGTGGGGTATTCTGCTGGTAGCATTATATAGCTGGCGCTGCACTTCGTAGGTCTTTTAATCTTAAGTGCAATGAGGGAAGCAGAAATGGGATGGCAATGACTATATGAAGATAGTATGCTATTATAAACGAGCCGTGTAAACGCATCAGCAAAACTTATAAAGAACTTTACAATGGAAAAAGCATAAAAGGTTTTCTAGAGATGTCTTGTAATAATAAGAACGTTGTTTATTGACACTGCCACACCCTTCAAGTAAGTAAGGATCGATTTGTCCCACAGTAGCTGTCGCAGCGCAAAAAGCCGATCCTGAGAATCTTTCTTCATGGCTTTCTATGCTGACTACAGGAACCCATATACATATATCTCTGACACTGTGTCTATATCTCAGCATCTATTGGTTGGATACCACATTTCCCCTCGACCTCCATGGGTTCCACCTCTTGTTGTGGGTCTGTTGGGTCTGGCTGCTTGCCTTATGAGTGATCGACAGAAGGCGTTTTCTTCCATGGCGATGATTTGTTCGGCAGAGTATGCCATGTCGCGACCTTCCCGGCCTGTGTCGTCAACCGGGATTCTCAAGGCATCGTGGCTGATACGCTTGGTAGCTTTGTCCATAACCTTGCCGTTTGCATATCCGTACACGGCAAGTCGGCGGATGCGCTCGAGGTCATTCTGCATGTCTCCTTCGTCCTGTTCTTCATCTCCTCCGCGTACCTGTGAGCTCTTGGTAAGCTTGTGTGGCTGCGTGTCGAACTGTACCGTGCTTGTTGGCGTCCTGGTAGCGTTGCTGGACGACGCTAAGTGCATCGAGCCGGTGTTGACGGACCTTCGGATAGAGAATCCGGTTGAGCGCTCCTGGGAGGGTCCATCGGCCGCCACTGTATTTGGGCGTTGCTTGCTCAAATTGTCTAAGATTTGCTGCAGCCGTATGCTTGGTAACTTTCTGCGGATCTCGGCCGGGAGAGCGGTATCCAAGGGGCTTGCCCCGGACTCGAGTTGTTGTCGGACCATCTCTTCCAGTTACTTTATTAGACAATCCAGTGATATCCATCAAATGATTGTATTAAATGTCTTTCCACGGGTGAGTGACTTGGAAGGTGCTAAGGAGTATCCACATAGAAGATTTAATTTATATATACGAAAAATAAAGCGTGGTGGAGGGAACAACCCACATCCGAAGACGGAGTGGAGGCAACACTGATCGTGTTAGCGACAGCGACACACAATGAGAACCAAAAATGTCACTGCTGATCTTTCACCGGGGTGTTCATGCCTTGAAGGCGCCGACGAGCCGTGGCCATAAGTTTCGTCCCAGACCTTGATCTTGTCACTGATCTGAAAAGAAGAGCATTTGTTAAGGGCGGACGGAAACGGATACTCCTCCGACGTGAACTTACCATTACAAGAGCATCGGTCCCTCAGGCGAAACTCAAAATATCGGGAACGTGGTGGCCAACCAAAAACTACTTCTGCAGGGTGCGAAGTGGAACGTCTGGCAAGAGATGGAATGAACAATCAAACTTCATGCGAGCCAAATCTACATCAAAGAAAAAGAAACGCATCGAACTCTTGCGCGGTTGCTCGCTTGGTCATGCAATGAAATTGTTGCAGCCAACAAATTATCTTGTACCATCGAAGCATTTCCAGCCGATAGAGAGACTCAGACACTTGGAAGTAATTATTGGCACGCGCGAACCGCGCATGCATCTTGGTCAGTCGGCGGCCCTTTGTCTTTCTCCTTTGCTCCTCCGAACAAAGGGCCGAGGAGGCAGGCGGGACCCACAGATCGGTGTCAATCCCTTTCCGGTAAGCGGACCACTCCGAGAACATGAAGTCCGAGGACAGGTCTATTCAACCAGGTAAAGACATAAATGGAAAATCAGAGAAGGGATCCGAGCGTGGGTGAATTTAACATACAAGAGATGAGGACATCAAGCGCAACATGAACTCTTGCTTTCTTTTTCTGAGAACGGGGTAAGTTATGATCAGCATACTATGATGATGGAATTAGAAATATAAAGGACGTACTTCATTTCGCTTGGGGGCAAAGGCGGCCTGGACAGGTGCAGGAGAAGCGGCGGAATCAGCGGCAGAATCAGCGGCAGGAGAAAAGGCAAAAGACGCGGCAGTAGATGACGGTGTGAGCGTCGAAGACAACGAGACACCCGACACGTGTACCTGTCATGCATCACGAAGGTGTTATCACGTGAAAGAAATTAAATGATAATAATGTAATGCAAGGACTTTCGCCCCTTCTGTTGTACTGCTTACCGCGGGCAAAACATCAGCATCGCGGGTGTCCTCAAAATCCGAGAAGTTTATAGAACCGACGGTTCGCTGCTCTTCCTTCGTTAGGGTACGCTTTTTCTATGGGTTGCCATGCTCTACTCCAAGAACACCAGAGATCCACAAATGGGATCTTGGTCCGCAGAAGTCAGCATGTTTGATATATATTTTTAAAAGTACCTTACATATGAGAAATGGCTGTTTTTTGATGTATACTGTTGTTGTGGCGCAAGATCCGCCACAGTCAAGCGAGACTCGATACGGATCAAGTCAGTGGGCGAGCGGCACTCCTTCATCGTGTTGATGATCTCGCTTTCATCCTCGAGCAGCACTGGACGCACCGTCTTGATAGCCACGAACATCTCAATATCGTGTCTGTGTACTTTTGGGGCCTGTAAGCGTACATGCTATCAATGTACTACATGTAAGTCTGATGCGTGCAACTACATATTATGAAGCTACTCACGCGAGGTACTTGCGCGCGTTTTTCCGTGCGAAAATCTTAAGAGGCAAGGTGCTGGTAATGGTTTCAGCGTTTGATCTTGCCTCGTAAGTAATCCAAGATTGGCTATCGACTGCAAACTTCCGCGCTGTTCACCGAGAGATCTTTACTATCGTTAACGAGAATAAGGCCTTCCATCGCACGCGCACAAATTGTACGCATCCATGGACACCAAGCCCAGCTTATGCTGAAAACAGTAGCAAAACAATCATTTACTTCAACGTGACCTCCAGCAGAGAGACACTTGAAGTGATTGCCAACAATCATATGAAACAGTGTGGATGGCTGTCCGTCGTTACTGTTGAATGTTTCAGAAAGGCTGCGTTTACCTTGTGTGATGGCTTTGACTGCTGACGCGCTTTTCGATAGCATATCCGAAATGACCACCGAATGGTCCGGTAAGTCGTGCTTCTTGTAGTCAGCATCGAAAAGGCAACAGAGTGCAAATTGACAAATTGTGAGTCCGACTCGTTCCCAGGAGCAGGACAAAATGTCATGGAAATCGCAAGTGGCGTGTGATGGTTTTCAGACAAATGATAAAACAACTGCGCTGCGACCTTATCTTCTCGAAAAACGATTCAAAGTATTAATTGACCATTCCGTCTTGCATTGACTCATCAACCAACCGTTGCCTACCGGAATCCTCGCACAATGGATAACATTTCTCGCCGAATTCGACTCTGACGTTCAGTTCAGTACAGATCAGGAGAAGAAAACCAGATTTCCTGTCGAGACTTGGCTACGACACTGATCATCATGAAGTCGTACAAGAGGAAAACCTTAACGTTGATGAGGTTGCCATAGGCCTATATTCGGACAAATACTATGAAGAACTGCCAGCTGCAGACAAACGAACGACAATTTGACACTTGAACCTGACGTTCACCTGTTCCTGGCTATGGATTTAATCCTCCTCCTTGCAAAACAATAACCGTCTTCCCAAAGTAATGGTGCCATTTTTCGGGAAAAAGCTATACTCCCGAATCCGTGAGCGCAACCTTGGATTATGGAACGCGGCAATAAAATTCCCTGTCGATGCCCTACTCAGAGCCATCGAGATCGCTCAAAGTCTATATGATAAAGAAACGAATCGAATTGGCGCGAACGTGTCCCTGCTGACTCTGGCAAACACAATGGATAACAGCATCAACAAATGCCTACTCGTTTCGATATCACAACTTCTCCAGTCTCTTCCGATGGATCCCACCAACACCGACATCCCCGAAAGTACATTTATCACCAGATATATTGCTCCTGTATTACAGCCTCTGTTTGACGACGATAACCTAAACATTCGACTTGATTTCACCGGTACCGAGCTTGCAGAAAAAATCAAGCGACCGCCGAGTGTCAACGGATGTCCTGACTGCATGATCATGTTGTTAACGTTCTGCCTGGCTCATTGTCGCGTCTATTTCCTCTTGAAAGAGAGCTGGAGGGCGGGTGAAACTGGCACAAACGTCACAAACCACAGCAATCCAAATCACACAGGTATCACCTGATATAAGTCGTTCTCGACCTTCCGATTCAGGAAAAGTTCCCTTTCCAGTGTCCACCACCACGAACCAGTTGACTACATCGCACCGCCAAACGGGAAACGCAACGCAATTGAGCTACTGCGTCTTGTACACGGCAAGAGTCATTCTAGTGCCGACGCCATGGTTCAGGAACTACGCAATGATGGAATGCATTGGGCCAATGTTCGGGGCGACGCGCAATACATAGTCAGTCAATACCTACCGTGTCAATAGCCCAACGTTGGTAAACACGGCATCATCCACTGCGTCAAGTTATAGCCAACGCACCCACGGATCACTGAGCCATCGACCTTGGTGAGCTGCCAACATCCGAGCAGGGTTCAGTTATATATAATACTGATCATGGTTAATTTCTACGTACAGGGGCCCGGAACCTTCGGAAGCGAGCCGCTCGGTGTCACACTAGCGCATTGACCACAATTAGGCGTCAGCGCTTTTAGGTAAGACCTTTTTCCCCTCCTACTTTTTTCCACTGGGTTTTACACAGGGGTTTTCAGACAGTAACACAAACGAACACTCTTCCTTGGTACAATCTTTTACGGTTGTTTAACTCGGAAGGGGTTGATGTCATTCGCTAAATCCGTGCTTGACGGACCCGCGGCTATGACTTAACCAGAGATTCCCACGCATATATGCTGAGGTTGAATATGCCCGGGAAATCACAGGTATGGGTGTGAAAGCGAGGGATAAATGGTCTGCCAGGGAGTCAACCAGCCAATTCGATGTTAAATCGATACTAGAGCATTCGCCACATGCATTACAAAACCTACACTTTCGACGGTACGGACTTGGCGCAGGAGTTTCACAAGTTTCAGATGGCAACGAAAGCGATGCACGTCCTCAGTATCCTCTGCCCCTTTCGACCAACCTTGTAGAAACAGATCAAGTGGACTGACGGTGGTGTCATTCGACGCACTCCGATCGATTCCTCGTAGAACTGCCCGATCACTTTAACACCTGAGAAGGATGCCGAGGGCACCTTTACTAAGTGTCGGCCTTGTCTTAACATCCGTCGTCTCATACCTGACGAGCGTACGGGTTTGTCGAAAATACAGGGTGCAACGGCCTACACCACGTTAGACTTGTCCAGCGCATTTCATCGCTTCGAATCCACGAGCAACTAGAATCACACGTCCAGAATATTCTCTCTCTGTCATCTGTCCTATTACTCAAACCTGGACGAACGCATGCAGAAATGCATCCATTCATTCACAGCGCTACTTGCCGAAGGTTCCACACAAGGATAGTTGAACACGTAGGCGTCGCTCGCGATCAGTTCCCGCCAGCGACGAAAACTACATTTGAAAATATAGTAAAGGTATGGATAGGGTATACGCTCATGTGGATCTTGTGTTAATTATGCGACGCGTATTGTCTTAGGGTGGTCCAGAAAATATTAGGCGCACAATCGTCGCGTCTACCGGGGGCAAAAGAAATCACAATGCTGTTGGACGAAGATATGAACAAAAGAACAAGGTACTCCTCTTTGTGCGTAACTTGTGAGTTCTTTCCCGGGATGGTTAAGCGCCCAGATCTAATGTTTATCTAGGATCGAGACATATCTTACGACTACTTGGAAAGCGTTGTACTGGAGATGGAGCTGATAACCCGCTGTCTGGTGTATCGTTCCTCTCTTCGAGGATCTCAGCAGCAGCATCATGTTCTGATGGTACGTGGAGGCAAGATTGGAATGAGAGAGAAACACATATTATCTACAAACAGAAAGGGGAGCATTCTGATATGGCAATACAAAAGGACAGCGGTAGATTTGGAGGGCCATACAGCAGCAAGACCGGATGCATGTATCAACATCTGCGAAGGAGCGTCGTACGGCAGGACAATCGGATACGGCGAGGTGAAGCCCGAGAGGCAATCTCTCGACCACCGGAGCGTAGGCTTAGACCTTGTACGGATCGGGAATTTTGCCAAGGGCGCTATCGATAAGAATGGCACGCTGCTATCTTTCGCCTTTCAAATCACAGGTGAAGACTACTGTCTCCAGACACTATGCTTTTGAAGCTAACGGTGCCCTTTGACGACTAGGGAATCATGCTACGTTTTATCTGGTGCAACGTCAGCACTCAGACTTTTACGTGATGCCAGAAATCGGGCATATCCAGTTACCGCTGTTTGTGCGTGAAATTCCGCTGTACCTCGCGCAGTTGGACACCGTGCTCGACGTAATTGAAGCATTCGACCGCGCAGGTGCTTCTCCTACGACACATTACGAAGGTCATCAAGCAACATTAAGCGACGAGCAACTCTCTTATCTCATTGATCCGAAGAAGAACAGCGAATTGAAATCAGTTACAAGTCATTATAATCACTGACCTCTAAAAGATGTATAAAGAGAAAAAAGAAAATAAAGCTAGCGAATTTGAAATTTGCACAGAAAAATGGCGGGATGCTTTTCTAGTTGCAAGGCCGTGCCTTTTTGCAACATGCAGGTGTTTCAATAGGAAAGGGTTTTTTCATAGTAGCACCATCTTCGGAAGAGGTACTGTATTCATTTCTACTGGGGGTGTTTCCTCTCGCCTTTTTGGGAATAGGACAAAACCTCGCGGCTGCTGTTACGATCCATCACCTCACCCATGTGGGCTTGAACCCCCGTACGCATCGGCCGTTTTGTCAAGAAAGCCACCCACAGAAATGTCTGGCTGCCGCTTTTTGTCTTTCAGATCACAGATGAAGACTGCCGCCTACGGACGTTATGTTCTTTTAGGCTAAAGTTGTGCTTTGACAACTAGGGTATCATGGAATATTTCACGTCATGCCAGAAATCGGGCACATCCAGGTGCCGCTATCCGTGCGATGATGTCCCGAACAACTCTCTCTTTTTTTTTATCCGAAAAGAAAATTAGCTAATTGCATCAGCTAAGTCATTGCAATCACTGATGTATTATCAGAAATATGTTTGTATGGGAGTTGCATCCGATTATATTTGCAACAGCAGTGTAGACAATAGTGCTAGCACTGAGAGAAGAGAGAAAAATTAAGGTTGTCCATACGGCGGTTAAGAAGTCTGAGTGGAGGAGCTGATTGAACGTCCACAGGAGGAGGCCTTTGGAGAAGATTCTGCTGCTCGGTCGAGCGAGTCGTACATGTATATGAGGTTATATATTGTCTGGTGACGCGCTCGATTGAATAAGACAGTAATTTGGCAGTATGCGGAGTGTTTTATGGTGATACGTGACGTTTTGAGATGCTGGAAGGGCGTTTCTCTCTCTTTGTCTCTCTCTGTCTTTCATTTTTAACTATGCCGCGAGAGACACTTGACAGCAGACTGCTTCGTATCTATGGAACGGCTGTTGCCTTACGACTAGCGATATTCAGTTTCCCTTCCGTCGCAGATGCCCTGATGAATCGCGTCGAGCTCAGCACACCCGTCACCAGTTACAGACGACGTAATTATTACCTCTGACATTACTACATTCACAGATTCTTTTCTTTCTTTTTCGGTCGCTTTCTCACTGTAATACTCTTTTGGTGGAAAAGTAACAGAAGGTGTTTTCATGTTCGAAAACGATGTGCCGCCTTACGCTGGCGGTCTTTTCCATCAGGTACACAATATACATACCAATTTATGGGCAAGAAACCAGGGAAATAAACACATCATCTACATCCTAGGCACCGCTTTTGCTTGGCCTTTTCTCCTTCTTTTCCACTATTCCTTACTCTATTCCTATTCTATATACCGCACTGGACGTCGCCGTGGCCCACTGCCTGCAACGCATCCACCACCTGAAGCGATCGCGTCCTCCCCCGGAACGTCTTCCTGTCGAGAGCTCAATGCCAGAGCTGCATCCTACTGTCACCGCCGCCTTGTACCTCTTCAATCCGTTGACCATTCTCTCTTGTGTCTCACGCTCCTCCATCCTATTCACCAACCTGTCCATCGTCATTGCTTTGCTGTCTGCCGTCTCGAATCGTCCTACCTGCGCCATGTTCTCCATCGCTTTGGCTTCTTACCTCAGCTTTTACCCCGTCATGCTGCTACCCCCACTTGTTTTATTCCATACCGATCGAGCGGCAATGACGACCTCCATCGCCACTTTTATGGCTGCTCTCCTCTCCTTGCTAACTATCTCGTATTTACTGGTTGGCTCTTGGGACTTTATCCAAGCGACGTACGGCGTCATGTAAGTCCAAGTCCTTCGATCTTTGCTCTCTCTAAGTCAGCCGCTTCACAGCCTGTTTCTATCCGATCTTACACCCACACTTGGCATGTTTTGGTATTTCTTTATTGAGATTTTTGACCAGTTTCGATCCTTTTTCATGGTCGTCTTTCAACTTCACGTCTTCATCTTTGCCGCACCGCTGTGCATCAAATTCAGGTGAGTAAAGCCTCTCGTCGCTAGCAGCTATTCACAGAGCACGTCAGAAAACAACCCATTTTTGTGGCCACTATCTTGACCGGTATCATGGCTGTCTTCAAAAGTTACCCCGCTGCGGGCGATGCTGCTCTGTACCTTGCTCTGATACCTATCCACGATGAACTTTTCAAATGTAAGAGTCTACTCGTTATATCTTTTAGGGGAAAGACTTTACTAAGTTATTATCAGACCTTCGATATGGCTTCTTGGTTGCGAACATCTTGCTCTACTCGTCCATACTGGCCCCGATATTCTGGCATTTATGGCTCTATGCCGGTAGTGGAAATGCTAATTTCTTCTACGCCATCACGCTTGTCTATAACCTCGGCCATATCCTGCTTCTTATTGACGTCATTCATGCATGCCTGAGACGTGAATTTGACATAAAACACCCTCAAGCCGAGGGTAAAGTAGTCGTCCATAAGTGAAGCTCGGAGAAGACTCATAAATGCATATCTTTTAACTGGTTATTCATACATATTGCTCGCTAGCTTCGAAACTTGATACTCAGAATGAGATATAAGCCAAATATTTTGCTCATTCTGTCTTGTGTATGGACACTTCTTTTTCATTAGCATATCAAACGCAAACCAAAGGTATTTGAAATTTGAAGAGGGTCTTTATTGTGGAAATGACGCAGCAAAGTTAGGAAAGAGTGGCAGCCTGAGAAAATAAGAAATTCATTAGAACAGCGTCCGAAAGCTGTTTTGCCCGTTTTCCACTCTACCTTCTGATACAGACTCGACACGACTTTGTCAACCTGCTTCACCGTCTCGATTGCAGTCTCATAAGTTTTCTACGTATGGATGTGAGCATCTTGTCCGTCGCATCCATTCTCACTTACATCTTCTTCGGGCTCATCAAACACGATTAGACAGCCGGCACCCTGATCGAGGATACCGTGGAAAGCTTTATCGAGGATCATCTGTGATAGTCTAGGTTTATGCATGAGTGACAGATACCACAAGAATGCTCTTTTAAACGTACTTAGCCTCCACTTGCTGTGTCGGCAGTTTTACCATCTCGGCGATGTGGTCAATCTCCACACGTGAGAAAGGTTCAATGATGCGAACGAGGTTTTGCTCCAATAGTGTATCGTAAAGTGCGGCGAGTTGCCCACGGATAATAAGGTCATTATTCAATTCTATATCATGCGTTATTATTGAAGTATGGTCATTGTGCGCAATAAATACCATTTGTGTAGGTGGCCAGGGCAGCCTCGAACTCTTGCAAGTTTCGGTTCTTGTGTGCGCTCGCAACAGCCTTCATGGCTTCAATATCAGCACCAGAGTATCGAAGTGCAACCTTGCCGCTCAGGATGGATTGTATGTCTTCAGTCTATTGCAACTGTTTAGTCTTCGGTGCATCACAGTGTATGATGTATACTTGCCAAATTTAACATGATCTTGCACAACAGCATATATTTGAGGGCCAAAACAGCTTTGTTGTCTTCTTGGCTAGAGTAGCCTTCGAACGCTTCGAAAAAGTAAGAGTAGGCCGTCTTGTAGTCTTTTTCTTCAGCGTGGAGAATGCCAGACTGCATGTCAAGAGCAGCTTGGAGCAAGGGCGGGCAGTATATGGCGTTGGCAGACGTACGGGCAGAGGTGAGAGCGGCCTGACTGTGTGTGAGGAGGCGAACGAGCCAAAAAAGAAGGAAAAAAAAAGTGCTGTTGTTTAACTTACTCTAGCCTTGGGGAGATTTCGAAGGGCGTGACAGACGCGGCTTTCAAGCAGCTGGACTTCGACCAAGACCATCTTATCGTCCAAACGCTTCAGTTCCTTGAGAAGCTGAGAAATAAGACTCAAGGATTCGTGGTACATCTTGTTGTCGAGGTAAAGGGCGACAAGGCGAGTTTCGAGCGACTGTTTCAAGAAAATGCGTTTCTCTTGGATGGACCATTCGATGTTTTCTTTGCAGACATCGATTTGCAGCGGGAGGCAGTTGGGTATGTCGCTAAAGAAATCGATCAAAGTACGAACTACAGAGATAGACGAGTCTAGGTTAGGGGAGACGGCGATGGAAGTTGAAGGTATACTTGCTTAATTTGGCGGTCTTGGCTTTGGCGATGGCTGACATGAAGCCATGGGATGATCGAATCAAGGTGGCCAGTTCTTGGCCCAGGCTATACATACAAAGGTGATTGAGTATGCTGCAGCATCCTGAGCTGAGGAGAGAGTTTACCCTAGATCTTTGTAGAGCTCACCCAGCTGAACAAGAGCGAACTCCTGTTCGCGCTGAATGTCGTCGTTGTTGGCATGAGGCTTGCTGAGGATGTCTTTGTAGAGGGCGATAGCTTTTTCAGTCTCCCGCGCCGATTTGAGTTCCTCGGCGTGCTTGAGACTGGCCGAGGGCGGTTCTGTGCTGTGTAGAGTGCTGACCATTATGTTGCGGAAACCGGAAAAGAAAAAGGATAGACCTATCGCCCGTCATGACGCGTCCCAGGCCCCGTTGCCCTCTCCAAGTTTGAAAGACCGCCAGACACCACGGGGACGGACCACGAAGAATCTACGCCGTGCAGTATCAAGACTGTCCTTATACCTTCCTGCTGCTGTATTACAACGATGGAGGCCACCATCGACGAAAAGGTGAAAATCGCGTCTAATTTCCTACTGGAGAGCCCGCCCGGAGAAGTGAATGATGTCTTCAACGGTAGGACTCCGAGATTGTCCAAGTGAATGGGGTGCTCACTTGTCTCTTGAATTTCACAGACGTGCGAACCCTCATCGATAATGATGAAGCCTTACAAGAGGGCATTTTAACTGCGCTTGAGCAATACAACACCGAGCAGCTTATCACTGTCAAGCTGCCTGGATCGGAACTCGAGGTCTTTTTACTCTCCTATTTTCTTTAGCGTCGCTGTCGCTGTATCCTGACACACCACTTCTTTTTTGGTCTTCAAAGGTCATTGTTTCCAGCCATGGCAAGACGGATGACGACCGATACCTCGACCCACGCTCAAAACAAACGTTCAAATTCGACCATATGCGACTTGTACGTATATGTTTGACTGCTTCTTCAGTGCTTCTTTACACACCTTTATACTTCTCTAGACTGCTTCTGAAGTAACCGCCGATGAAACCGACAAGGACTCTGAGCTAGAGCAGCTTCGCAGTCTTTTGGAATCCGAAGTGACAAAGTACGTGAGCGACCATTATCCCGACGGTGTGTGCACCGTCTATGCCTTGTCTGGGAAACTCGTTATCGCCATTGTTGACAACAAGTTCAATCCTTCCAACTACTGGTAAGTTCAAAGTCCTTGCGCTCTGGCCGACCCAAACGCTCAGTTCTGTTCAGGAACGGCAGATGGCGTGCGACCTGGAGCTATGATACCCAATCAGGTGGACTGGACGGTATTGTCCAAGTCAACGTCCACTATTACGAAGATGGCAATGTCCAGCTCAATTCACAGAAAAAGGCGGAAGCCAACGTATCTTCAGCGGGCGACCATGAAAAGGTAGTCGCTGCTATTGTGAAAGAGATCGCCGCGGCCGAGAGAAAGTACCAAGCCGCTCTTAACGACAGCTACAACGATCTGGCCGAAGATACCTTCAAAGGTCTCCGACGCACTCTGCCTATGACGCGAAACAAGCTTGACTGGAACAAGGTCCTCAACTATAAGATTGGTAGCGAGCTTGCCCAAAAGTCAGATATATAACAAGTGAATATACAACCTTTGTCTATACGCTTTCCGGACTCAACCAAGTGGGACTCAATAATAAAAGCTGTGAAGCCAAAACTATCGCGGAACAGTAACAAGCAAGCAATAGTTCAGAACCATGTGAGCAAGAATACTTCTATCGCATGTCTTGCTAATGAAATTAGATACCTTCAATGCTGCAGCAAACAGATCGTACAGCAGGTCTATAGTTAACCCGCCGTTCCATCAAGCAGTACAAGTATCATCGGACGAAATGAGTCTGATTGGCGCCCAATCTTGTCCCTCAATACCAAAGACTTGCTTGGCATGGAAATATGCCGTCATAGTGTCTGTGCTGGCGTCTGACATAAATCATAAACACGTGCTTTGTTCATTGTCTAGATGTCGCAAAAGCAGAGAGTGCATCGAAGAAGAAAACATTCATATATTTATTTACACCCATATTTCGTATGTACACATCATACCAAATTATCCAGCTCCTCTTTGATGATATCGTCATACCAGGTAGCATACACTTGGCGGTTGTGCGACGCCAAACGGGTAATTTTGTCTGACAATCGCTTGAGTTCATCCTGAACGGACTCAAGGCCGTAGCTGGCAAGCACGTCTTGTGTCACAAACTCCTCTTTTTGAATGCTCGCCCGGAGGACCGATGATACGCGTCGCGAGAGAAGTGAATAGACGGTATCCGTATGTTTGAGGGTTTTGTTGATCATGGCATGTACGATGGGTCTGCGCTCGGGCGAGATTCTTGCTGACTCGGCTAGCTCAGCCGCCAAGTGATCGATCTTGGTCGAGTCGTCAGCCAGCATGATGAACAGCTTCTGCGTCAATTCGTCTAGGATGCCAGTATGGCCAAAATTACGAGCCAACATGACGAGGGCGGCCACGATGGTCACGCGTTGTGTCTCGTTGATGAAGGAATTAAGGCGGCCAATATCCAGATACAGGGTCTCCGGGCATGTTTCAGGCTGCAGAGCAGACGCCATGGAAAAGAGAGATACCATGGCCTCATCATACACAGCCGCTGGTATGATCTTCTCTTGCGGCTGTACCTGTTCTGGGTTCCTTTGGTTTGCAGCATCGACGAGGCGGCGCGCTGCCTCCCTGAGCCAGCGGCGGGTATTGACAAGGCTGACCTGGCCCTGCTGCAAGGCGGACGAGAATTTCTCTTGCTCGTAGTTGACGGCGATAGGCAATAAATGGGGACGGAGCGCACGGAGCTGGAAGTTGGCCATATCAAGACTCATCTGATCGAGCAGCTCCATGATGGCCTTCACTTGGTGGGCACGGTTCGCAATCTGGGCGACCGCAGCCACCTCATTGTCTCGGACAGGAGCGCAGAGCTGACTCATGAAGCCAAGTACCGTGCGTATCATGGCATCCAGGTCAAATGATTTTTGGTGAAGCTGTTGCTGAATCAAATCGATATCAATGGCGTCCGTGATTTGTCGTGCCAGTGGATGCGAGGGCCGCATCATGGACAGCAGCCGCTCGCGTATCTCGAGCAAAAGTTGCGGCAGAGACATATGAGCCTGGCCTTGCTTAATATCATCCGCGAGCTTGTCGAAAAACGCTTTGGTTGCTATTTCGCGGACGCGTCGCTCCAGTTCGGATTGGTCCTGAGGCTTCTGCAACTCAAAATCGGGGTTGAGCACGATCTCGTGTGCAAGTTTCTCGTTTGTCCAGTCGCCCGTGACATGCTGACTCAGCGTCTCAGCGATAAAGTCCTGGGATGGTGGTGGTGACGGTGATGGTGGCGCGTGGGCAGACGGGTGCGACTGCGCCGTAGAAGTTGAGGCGTCGTCGTGGATATGTCGAGCTCGTGGCGTTGGGGAGGGCGGGGGAGGTTTTGCAGAAGAAGCAGACGAGCCTTGACGATGCAAAGAAGCTTCTAGAGTCTGCTCAGCAAGAGAGTATTGCTCGACGGCTTCAGGTCCACCGATGCCTTGAATGCGGCGTTTAATATACTGGATCTGCTCGGTCAATTGGTCAGCAAGACCTTCGGCCTCGCCTTGCCGACCGAGCGCGTGTTTCAGACGGCACAACTCGAGGCAATAAGCGGACATGTTGGAGAGTAGCTCATCTTGATCGGCTGATTTCCAAGATTCGAACAAGTCCAGGTAGGTTTTCCAGCATTCCTCGAAAGTGATGCGCAACTCGGATTGCGGTGAACCGAGATCTTCGGGAGTCTTGATCCAGCGTTCGAAGCGCTGCAGCATCTGCTTGGAAGCCAACAGCAATTGCTGGAGGGGGGTATCATCCATGACAGGAAATAGAATAGAAAATCAAAAGAATAGACAGAGGCTGGGTTAAGGAAACGAAAAAAAAGCAGAATAATGCACGTGTATTCTACTGTACGCTATGTACAGTACACTGTATGTGTATGTTGTGTACTTACTTGCTCGATCACGCCCTGAGCGTCCTGAAACACTTCATATGGACAGATCACCATCATGTAAGCCGAGAGAAGCACACGTGCGTACTGGATAGCATCCTTGTCCTTGACATGCAAGCCCACGTTGAGGAGGCGTGCTGTGGTGAGGATGACCTTTTTAGAGCGCAGGAGGTCGGCCAGGTGACCAAATTGCAGCCAAGTCTCGGGTGCTGTAACAGAGGGCAATCCGAGACTCCGAAACACGGCAACCTTGCGACACCATTTGCTTGCGCTGTTGCTGTTGTTGGTGCTATTATTGCCGGATTTGGTTTTCAATGACGCCAGTGCAGCCGGCTGCTCTTGTTGCTCCTGCCCCTCTTGCTTTTGTCTCTGTTTCTGCTGCGACTGCGACTGCTGCTGCCGTTGCTGCTGCTGCTGCTGTTGTTGTTGTTGTTGTTGTAGGTGTGGCTGTTTTTCAGTTTGCATCTGGGAGCACTTTTGTTGCTGCACCGTTTGCTTCTTCGAGCGACCGATGCCCCGCTGACTGAGCATGTGCTGCCGTCTAGACAGACAGGCTGTAAGTCACTGCGCATATACGTAATTACTTTTCCCCGTGATATAGACTCCTACCGTGCATGACACTGCTCCAACCGACGCTCTAGCTTTGCACGGAGCTGCTCTATCATGATGTTTAACATATGCGAAGGAAAAGGCAAAAAGTGCAGTACTCTGTTCTTGTTCAAATCGCAGGGTGTTCTGACGAGCAATGACCTTGGCTCGTTCCACAAGCTCCTTGCTGGCCACACGACGCTGCTCAATATGGTTGTTGCGATTCAGTTCGGCCGTCTCACGTCTAAGCTCGGCATCTTCCAGGGAGGGCTTGAGAAACCGTTTTTCAAGGTGAAAAGGCTTTTTCGACGTTTGACGTAGCGAGTACGCATCAATGATGTAGAAGCCCGATGTGCTTTTCTCCATTTTACATGCAAAGCTGGAAAATGAAGCAGAGAGAGAGAAAGAGAGAAAGTGCTAAAAAAACGAGAAGAATAAACGAGAAAGAGAGAGAAAAGAGATGGGGGCAAGCACAGATGCCACTTATTTGCATGAAAATGATGATGACACAAACAAAGCCAAAAAGTGCGGGCCCCTTTTCCAATTTAACAAAAAAAAAAAAAAAAAAAAAAAAAAAAAAAAAAAAAAAAAGGGCAGCCAGATACTGCAGTGTTTTCACCGTTATCACTGCACCCATAGACGATATGCTTAAACCATGTGCGATTGTACTCGTCGGACAAATCTATCTAGACACAATCCTCCATGTACCTCATTTCCCTCATGAGGACCATAAATTACGCGCATCAAGCAAGGAGAGCCGCCGTGGAGGAAACGGCGCCAACACAGCAGAGGTACTCGCCCAGTACTTGTCTAACGGCACCGTTTATTTGATGTCAGCCCTCAGCAGTCAAGATAAGGAAAGGTGCGTCTAGGTGACTATATCTTTACCGGCAGGTCACCGCAGTTTTAACTTAGCTACATTTTGCGTTGTTATGCGACCCTATTAGCCCATGGTTAAAGGAACTCCAAGCTATGGGTATCAATACCTCCCTCTGTGTCTTCAGGGACAACGCAACAACACCTTCCAGCTATATAATTCACAGTGAGCAATCAGGCACTAGAACGATCATATCTCATACTACGTACGTAAACAGCACACTGCCCTTACGTACTCAATCATGTTTATCTTACCATACAAACATCAAAACTACGACAGTATCCAAGACATCACTCTCGAAGAATTTCAAAAATTCTGCTCGCCTGTGTTTGCTGATTCGGAGACACCACTTTGGTTTCACTTTGAAGGTCGCAATATTGACCAGGTCTTACGTCAGATAAACTGGCTGAGATCGGCTTCTCTATCACCTGACCTGACCATCTCCGTGGAATGCGAGAAGCCTGATAGGCCAAGCATTAATTCACTCATAGCGGAGGTATGTATGTCGATGCTGGTCTTTATTCAATTTAAGTTTGTTTCCCTTTCTTTATCAGGGTGATCTCGTGTTTTTTTCTAAACTATTTGCGGAGCGACGCGGCTACGACCACCCCACCGCCTTTCTCCAAGCAGTTCAATCCCAATGCCGTCGAAAGTACGTGTCTATATGTCGATGCGCTACAGACATGATGTGAATATCCAGAACACTTATCAAAGTGTAAATTTTAAACGTTTAGCTCTTATCCAATTTGCACTTGGGGCGAGGAAGGCGCCTTTGCTTTAGATCCAGAGAACGGGGTCATCCACGCTGAAGCCGACAACGTAGATCACCTCATTGATTCAGTAGGTGCCGGTGATACCTTTATTGCAGGTGTCATTCTAGGGCTCCTTCAGCCTTGCAGAAATAAGAAGCAAGCTCTTGCGGTTGCCTTGCGTCTAGGTTGCCAGTTAGCAAGTACAAAAGTCGCCCAGACTGGTTTTCAGGGTCTTGCTAACAATTGCAGTATAACACTGACGAAATAAAGATCACATTTGTTCGTTGTTTTAGTTTTCGTTCGCCCATGGATGCATGAACAGACGCCACTCATGATGATGCAGAGATATTCAAACTGGTATATTACGAGAGCTACACTCGCAGGCACGTACATAAACGCACACATGTCACCGTACAGCATTTATCGATTGTTGTCCATTTATTTTGTACAAGTATAGTCTGAAATACAGTATGTATGCCGATTGTGTCAAAACAAATGATCGTTACATGAATTCAGGGCAAATTTGCTGTAGTCTCGGTGAGCGCCCATTTTGCAATGTATGGAAATCGATCAAAACAACGTTGCTCGTCTTCTAGGAGTCTTTCGTGCACGGGGGTAAATACTGGGAACTCACTCGTGAATTCGCGGTCAAAACATGACGTATCCGCAGGTCCTTCAAATGAATGCATCACCGGCGGGTCTACATGCTTGGCGAGGAGGTCGTCCCAGTTGATTCCCTGGAAGAAAGGATGAGGGCGAATTTCAAGCGCATCGCGCTTCCCGCCGCCAAGTCGCTGTCGTGAATCTTTTTTTAAAAGCTATAGAGAGTCAATTCGAATCAAGCTTGGCGCAGGTGCGATACCGTCCTCATTTACGCTTACACATTGAAGAAGATGATTGGCACTGCGAGATACCATATTGGGAACCACAAGCTTGTCTGTCATAATTGAGTCGAATATCTCATCCTCGTGCTCCCCTTTGAAAGGTGGCTAGACGTACATGAATGTTTAGTATCGTGAAGTTGTAAATGCACGTCGTTTTATGGGACAAACCTCACAAGTTAGCATTTCATATATAAGCACGCCGAAAGTCCACCAGTCTACTGAGCGAGTATATCGACTCCCTGCACAGATCTCCGGCGCCATAAATTCAGGTGTGCCGCAAAAAGAACCCGTCGTTGCATTGTGCCCCATATTGAATTTGCAAAGACCATAGTCACCAAGTCGTACGTGCCCATCTGATCCCAAAAGGACATTATCCAATTTGAGATCTCGGTACACAATGTCATGCTTATGCAGAAATTCGAGGGCAAGTAACACCTCGCCAGCATAGAATCTGGAATAGGGGTCAGCTTAGCAACACCATATGCTGATTAGTACCTTGTCTGGTCTTCTGTAAAAGGTTGCCGCCGTTTATGAATTAAAGACATCAAATCACCGCCTTGCATATACTCCATCACAAAGAATACGCGCGATGTGCTTGCAAAGGCGGAGTGTAACTGAAGCAGAAAAGGAAAACGGTGTTTGCTTGCTAGGTGGAATACCTCTCGCTCCGAAAAAAGGCTTCAATGACATCAACATCTGTTAACCATATTTGTTTTCCAGTAATAATTTGTTACTGCGATACCTCCGGTGGTCGTCCTCATGGACGAACTTGTGCTTGCGCAATGCTTTTATGGCATATAGACGACGTGTATACTTGTTCTCAGCAAGGAGGACCTAGTACCTTATATCAGCTATACTCCTTCTGTGCTAGGGCCATACTATACTTTTCCCCAGTTTCCGCGTCCAAGTACACACAAGAAGTTGAAATCATCAATGTATATCTGTTTGGTATATTGGAGAGGCGGTGCCTATAGGAACATTTTGATTAGGTATAATGTCGGTAGCCTGGCGTAGCTTTGTGTCAGTACCATGCTGTGGGTTGAGGAGGCATGAAACGTCGTCCGTGGTCGGTCAGCATTGAGAAGGTCATATACATCACCAGAACTTCGAGGACGTGGCATCACGCCAATATTCTCATCACTCGCTGTCGGAGATTTACTTCGGCCCTCAGTGACCTCCCGTATCGTGCTCAAGAGCTTATAAGCCTCTTTCATGTTTGTCCCGCAAAAGCTAGGCACAAACCCTTGACACCTTGTATGAGACGTTTGTCCGCATTCTGATAATTACATCAGGCGTTCGTAGGTCAGTCACTCCATTTCGTTCGTATCATGGACATACCTGCGCAACGAACAGCAGCTTTGCTGGATGCAAAAGGAAGCATGAAACTGCAGTGACAGCACCAGCTGGAAGACATAACTGTCAAAGGCTCGAATCGATGAGGAATGCATAGTCTTGATTCCAGTCCTTCATTCTATGTGCCTAATCAGCATGTATTATCATATGGCTATTAACTTTTTGACGTACTGTATTCTCTGCAGGCGATTTTGGGCAGCGGGTTACGACGTAAGAATAGCATTCCTTGTGACACGCAAACCGGCAGTCATCGCATTGATAGGCAAGGTTGACCATGTAATCCGAGCAAATGGCACAACGCATGACTTGCAAGAAACGTTTGGCGATGAAATGATGGCCATGAATAGTGTACACCTGTCCTCTCTTTTCGCGCAAGGCGCCGACACGTTTCAAGATACCCCGCCGTTTAGGAGTGGTGTTCCGAACTTCACCAGCAGATTTTAGATATGTGAATACAAGTAAAGAAAAATTTGCTGCTGCGATAAACGTACCAAAGTTGATATCGACGAGAATGCGGCCCGCAGGTTCGACATCAATCCATTCAGTCATGCCTTTGTCGTCAATAGTAGAAGAAGCGCGCTGAGTTGCGAAAGAAAGCGTGTCCGAGGCTGTGGCGAGGCGCTGTCTGTTTTGTTTTTGTTTTCGAATATCCTGCGTAACATCTACCATTTTCAACCACAAAAGACCAATGGGGTGTGTTCGGTCCGATCCTTCCTGGTCATAAATCACGAGCTCCACCTCAGCCATCTTATCAATTTCGAAGATGATGTTATCGGACCATGCATCGGTCCGTGACGGATGGGTCCTGTACACCTGGTCTTTGTATTTCACAGCTACGAAGGCCTGTCGGTTCGGATACGTTCGGGACGGTGCGTGCGTCAAATCGCGAGCCTCACGAATCTTGAGCTGCAGGTTACCCATGATGGGTGGACCAGCAGACGTGACTGTTCGCATAGGTGCTTAACATGGAGAAGACAGACAGTTAATTTCGTGGGCGGGTGGTCCTACTGTCATTCCGTTCTTCTCTGTTCGTAGTTCATATCCTTACCTTCGTCTTCTTCAGGAATTATCAGGGTGTTATCAATATTGACGCTTTGATATTTTTGAACCGCTCGTTTCAAAAGAGCGATCTTCTCCTGACATTCAAGGCGCTTCTGGTCGACAGTCATATTCCCGTGCTGGTTTCCCGGCAAAGCTGAGTCGAGGGTCTGGGTCATAGAATCCGAAATGCGCTTCAGATGTTTTAGAGCCTTCTCTTCACAATGCAGTCTATACTCGAGCTCCTGCAGCAGCAGTGTCACTTTGGCTCGGCTTATGGGCATGTCGGAACGCATCAAGTCTAGGACAAGCTATAGAGACGTCCGAGATAAAAGGATGCTGTCTTTTCCACTTACCAAGGCTGGTGCGCCGACGTGAGTCTGAAAAGACATCCTCCTCAGTAGGAGTCAAGCGGTCTCCGGATGTCTGAGAAGGAACAGTGGAATAATGGGCTGACGAAAATGCTGGGGCGGCTGAAGCAATTGAGGAGTCGGCTGAGGAGCATGCTGATTGTTGCTGCTGCTGCTGCTGCTCCTTCTGATTTCGTCGGGCCGTCGTAGATTTGCAGCTCCTGCTTCCCTCGTCACGCGACTGAACGTGACCCACATCGATGGAATCGGACTCGACAGTGATTTTCTGGAGCTCTCCCAGAAGATACTCCATATTGTTCTGGTATTCTACAATCTGCGCGTCTGCATGAGCTTGGGCTGTCTCATCCGTCAGCAGTTTTCGAATCTCGACTGCCTTTCCCAGCATGAATTCATTGTGCTCTAGCTTGTCCCTAATGACCTTGACCTGAGGGTCATTGTCAGGACTACAGACGCGGCCTTTTTCCTATGATACACGTGTGAAATGAAGAAAACACCGACGGATTCGCTCCACTTTCAGCTGCGGCTTACCAGCATCACTCAAGCGCACGATCGGGAGGGGAAAAAAGAGAGAGAGAGAGAGAGAGGAAAGTGATTGAGATCGAAGGGAGAAGGGAGGATTTGTCCAAATAAGGCAGACAAGGAATAGTGGGAGAAAGGGAGAGAACGAAATGGGATACCAGGGTGTCTTTGCAAGTAAACAAGTACGTATCGAGACGCGTGTTCTGGAGGAAGGGCATCGTGAATCTCTTTTTGTGCACTGCTATGTGTCACAGTCTACATATGCGGCTCTCATGCAAAGATCGATCGAATTCATGTACGATATTAATCGTCCGATAATGATCTGGATGAGGGTTCTCAAGATCTTACATCAACAGATATAACTGGCTATGTTACCCAAACTAAAACTTGATGGAGCATTGTAACCTCTGTTACTCTAGGTCATTAACATCATATAAACGGATTTACTCTATCTATAGATGTATGCTACAGTACAAGTATATGCTACCAATACTGATGAACTAGGATACTCCTGTGTCTAAGCCCGTGTAGCGTCCTTGCCATACTAACAAAGGCCTCTCGTATTCGCGACGAAGAAAAAGCGATCATGCCATTGTAAGTGCGAATAATGCTGTTTATTGACACGCCTGACCATGTTCGCATATATAGAAGCACGTGTGTATTAGATGAACCTTCATCCGTATTCACTTTTTTTTTTTTTTGCCCTGAAGCTATGATGTAAAGTTTTGCCCTACTGCCGTACCCCAGCATCTGACGTCCTTATAAATCGATGGCAGATGCAGGAAGAAACATGTGTAATAAGACGTATATTCTAGAGTCATTACCGTATTATATATGGTTGTAGGTTAGGTACAAGTAGAAGCTTCTAAATTTTGCCCCGGAGCAGTTCAGAGATCAGCGAACCGCCGTAGAGTCTGACTTGGTTGAAAACGCTGATAAAATCAACGGTGGAGAAGAAGCTGTCGGCAAAACCAAAGGGAAGCATCAACGGGATCCAGCCGCGCGCATACTCCAAAGCCCAGGCATGCTCGGGAATCTTGTATTGCTGGCAGTTACCGCGCGGCAAATGATGCATCTCACCCGGCTTGTAAACCTAGTACCATTTATATTTGGGTCAACAAACACATTGGCTAGGTATCAAAGTTCCTGCTTTACCTCTCGGGTCAGTTGACCTGCATTATGAGCCCATTGCTCGCCTTCAAGGATGATAAAGTAATCGTCCGCCACGAATCTACCGGTGTGGCCCTCAGTGCCAACAGGGGTGCCGAAAATCTAAGAGAAATATGATACGATGTTAATGAGAGAACCCCCTTCAGAGACCCAGGGAGCGGATTGTAGCTAGGATACTTACGATGACGTATTCTGTGATGGAGCCGTGCAAGATCCACATGGAGCCCATCGCACCACCGGCATTGTTGAAGACCCATTCCTCCTTGAGGTTCACGTGACCAGGGTACTTGCTTTCCAGGTCCTCTGCAATGTGCGTGATCATTGCATGCGTGTCATTGCCGTACGTCGCGATGTTGTGCTGGGCCACTTCTTGGAGGACATGAGGATCAAAGATGTACCACCGCTCCTTAATCTGGTCCAGGCCCACCATCGCTGCCACCAACACAGTCAGAATAGACAGCCACGCCATAAGGCGTGAGGCGCAGTTATTGCCTTCCTTTGTTTTGCTCAAGGTCATGCTATGTCAACAAGATGAAGAAATACAAGATGGGGAGAACTTTATTTTACCAGTAATTTTACTCTTTTTTTTTTTCTCAGTTAAGCTTTTTCAGGGCAGCACGTTTCACAAGAAAGGTGACGTCTGACAAATACGCTGTACAAACACTTCCCGTATGATTATCCAATTGACCCATCAGTCACAAGTGTTCAGCGGTTGATGCAAGCGGCTGCGTATATCTACATAAATACATCTCTATATTATATATTCAAACTGGCGGAACTGTGAGAAGACAACCACATCTTCCGTCCTTTGTTAAACCAGGGGCGGACTTTCTTTCTATGTGCACAAAATATCCGTGAATTCATTCTGCTCTCCACAGCACTCTGCTCTCGCGTTTATAACGATATATGCAATGCCATTCGTTTTTTGCTAGATGTTAATATATATTGTGGGTTCAGCCTGTCGTCACGGATGCATCGAAATTCGCTTCAAATTTTCCAGAATGTATCACTTGGCTGGTTGTATCTTATTCCACCGTTATACAGATGCTGATATATAAATGAGATAAAAATGTAAAGGCATATATGGTGATTGGGTACAGATCACAGATATGTACTGTATATTCATATCATGAAAACTATGTACTAGCGTTGTATAGCTGCATGCATAACGTTGATGTCTCGTTATATTTCTATCCTCTGTCTTCGGTAGGTTGTTGCTCTTCATCGGACTGCTCTTACTCCACTGCTTCCTGTCCCTTATCTTCCTGGTCTTTTGCGCGGCGTTTCTTTTCAGCTTCTTCTAACCACTTTTGATTTCGCTCTAGGGCGTGTTCCCGGACTTGCGTCTGCACCTTTTCAATCTCTTCATTTTCCGGACCGGGTGTATGAACAGCCTGGTGGTATCGCTCTGCTCCAGTTATCTTGCTTGCTACCTTGCTGTATGCAGCACGCTGTAAAGTTGCTACTTGTTCCACAGCCTGCTCTTCTTCTCCCACTGGATAACGGAAAGGTGATATGTCTCCGGGCAATTCGACGTAGGCAATTGACATGGTGGAAGCGGTAGCGCTCGACACATTCTCCAGGTAATTCTCGTCTGGTAGCGGCGTCGGGAAGCGGTGACAGTCCATAAGAAGTCCCGACTCTTCACAATCAGCCTTCGTCAATACGAGATGACCGTAGTTAAATTGTGCACGCTTCCAGAATGCAACAGCAACAATGCTCAGTATGCCTATACAGCCAAACAGACGTATTCTGCGACTCCAGCGGAGCGTTGCGGCTTCGAAGAAGGTAGCAATAAATGTGGCACCATAGAAACTGCTTGGGAATACGTCGATCAGTGCGGAGGGTGCAACTGTGAAATTCAATCCAAATGCCTGCACAAAGGTTGCCGCGCTGAAAAAGAGGAGTGGCGTTCCATATAAATCCCTGATATGGCTCATGGTGTCTCGGAGCCGGAAGCGCATCTGTCGCTTACTTGCCAAAGATTCTAGGCACAGATAAACGGCACATAGCGCAATGCAAAACAGCTTTAATGCTTGTGTGGCAGGATTCAGCACGATGTAGATGGCGCGGCCGTTGACTTGGTCCCATAACCGCTGTGTTTTCTTGTTGCTGATGAACCACTCTAGCGGAGAACCTTGGATCTTATGTAGGCCTGTCTGTGTGCCTTTCTTATTCTTGACAGGAGCCAGTCGATCAGTTATCACTGTGTCATGCGACGCCATAAGACTGTGCACTTCTTGGAGCTTTTGGACCAGACTAGGGGATTCGTAGGTCACGATTGGACTCACGCCGTTCACTGAGCAGATATACGAATAAACCATATGGATCATTTTGATTGCTTTCACTTACAGTGTTCGTGGTAGGCGGATTCCACTGTCCAAGTACTTAAAGCCATTTTGGCCGATGTCATGCAGGTCACTTCTTGTTGATTAATATTTTCTCCAGGTATGATTGCATTATGACTTAATAAATAGCAACCGCGCGTGTGTAGTAGACGAAACTTGGTCTTGGTAGCTTGAAGAACGTCAAAATTGTCCGTATCTATTTTTCCATCGGGCATGACTGTGCGGACCCACCAATGGTCGTGAGGATCTTGAATCAAATAATCACCATAGGCACTTATTATCTGAGTTAGTTTCGTAACTCCTTACGGCGAAAGAGCACTTTTACGGTACTTACGTAACTTCGTGGTGCTCCTTCCTGTTGCTAATAGGCGGCCGGTGATCGTGAGAGTGAAGCTTTCTCGTTGTTGCATAATGCTCAAACATAACGGGGTCGTTGTTCTTGACGTACTCAATAGGTTGGCTCGAATTCCATTGCTTCCCTGCCTTGTGAATGATCCAAACGTTGTTTAAATCGACGTATGGATACAGCGTGACCTCTTGCTCTAGTGAATTTCGAGACGTTGTTATTAAGTTGACCACATAGTTGATTTCTGGCTTACGTGTGCTTCCGGTTTCGTAGCGTTTTAGATGCGAGTGGAGATAGCCGCCACTTGTTCCTTCGTGGCGCATGACCAAATGGGAGCCATAAGCGATGTCTACCAGTTTATATCATCCATAAACTGATTTGTCCTACACACTAAATAACATGGATGGCGGTACCTTGTTGAGTTGGTTCAAACTCGTTTCCGTTCAAGGAATATTTTAGCTGGGGGCTAATCAATAAGTCGTGGTCCCCCGAGTTTGGAACTAAACCAAAATGCAGCGTAAAAATGGTAAAGTAAACGCAAAATGGAAGCACGGCGGTTGTAATAAGTCGCTTTGTAAAGTCACTAGCAAGGGTACATGTTGCGATCCGCTTGTCTCCTAGCTTCTTCCAAAACTCGATACCACTTGATAACCAGACCACCGCCATGCAGAGGATGCCGTGCCATTTGACGCTTTTTTTTTTTACATGAGATGTCTTTTTGTAACTGAACTCAGCTACATTCCACATTACCTCATAGCAAAACCGATACAAAGACCTGTCAGTGTTCGACGCACCCATGCAGACTCGTTATATCTCACGTGACCTGTCCATATCAGGGCGACCAAGCTGGAGAAGAAGTATAATAAAGTTTCAGGCAAGACAAACTTTGACTGTGCCACAAATCCATTCTCTAAGAAATGAAAACAGATATTTTATGAGTACTTATTCGTTCTTATTATCATGCCTTTACCGAGTATCAAAAGTCCTGCTGCGAGACTAGCAGCCGTTCGCGAATAACCGAGCGAACGGATGGTTGAGTAGCCGATGGGTACTACAAGTGATCCGAGGACGGCTGATGAAAGGCGTAACTGCTGCAAAGGGAAGGATGCCATATGCCTACGAACCCACTTTCGTTTAATGCTTTCTCAGTTTTTCTTTTTCGCTGCACGCGAACTTACTGTCCAGCATATAATATTTCTTCGGCTCCATCGTAACCCATAAGCCATGCTATTACCGTATAATAGAGACCACCCAAGGGAGGAAAAGCTCCAATGAAGAACTTGTGCTGGAGGTACCAGTTGATCTGTTTGCACAGAGGGATCTCTCTTGCTCTGTAAGAAATTATGTAAGTACGTGGCAGTTAATTTCACAGAAAAACAATGTAATACATACATAATAGTGCTAGGAGCTCCCATACTCCATACACGTATGGTGAATGATAATGCTGTCAACAAAAATAATCGTGCTGGCTCGAAACCGCTTGTTGTAATAGTCTTGGGCCATTGCTCATGTCCCTTTTGTTTAGCATCGTAGTCGTGATTTTCATTGCGGTGTGTATCCCCGTTTTGGTCGTAGTAGAAAAAGGGCGACTCAGTCGATGATGATGCCTTCGGCGCAGTCCGTCGATATCTCAGTGAGAAAAGCATAACATAAAAAGCAAACAACATTTGGGAAAGACGAACATAGAAGACATTAATTCAGTGCTGTGTTTCAATTATAAGTAATCATGCCTTTTAGGGACTTGTACTGTCATTCCAGTTGTAATTCAATGATGCTCGTGTCGCGGGCGAAACATGCAAAAAAGAAAAAACCATGTCTTGCAACAGTGAATTTTCCCGTGGTCGGGATTCTGGGAGAAGATAGCTTTTATTCATACTTACGAAAGTCATGGTCCTTCATGATGATGACTGTCATATATTGCACAACAATAAACATGTGTGTTCAGAGTAGGATATATCTGATCATTTAAAAGAAAATGGATCTTTTGAGTTGTCCCTATTTCTCTACATCAGCGCAAGGACAAAAAATCTAAACTATATGTGTGTCGGCTCGCCCATCTGAAAGACCTTATACAGTGCAATACATACAAATTCTTAGGTTCCTTTCATCGTGTGGTTAAATGAAATTCTAAGCTTCGAAGTCGAGGCCTTTGGTTCCGTTTGAAGCATTTATATCATGTATCGCGAAAGCTTCTAAGTTACATGACCTGACTAATTGGAGGCTTTCTCGTATATAGTGGCGGACCGTGTGGCCGATGCACAAGTAGTATACATTGTAGTCAGTAACCTTATTCCGATATGGAGAACTTTTCTTTTGCGGAGGATCACTGGACCGCATGGTACATATTATACACGGGACTAAATAAAGACGTCTGTTAGTTTATGATTACTTGGCGAAACTTGAACATCATGAGGGAAGTACCCAGTCTGCTGTTGAGGACAACGATGAAAAGGTGCTCGATGACAATACTGTACTTGATTTGATGGATGAAGAGGAAACCAGTTATAAAAATGTACAACGCACGTTTGATATTACAGTACCATATACAGTACATGTAATGACTTCATTTTCAGGCCGAATGAGATTGGCTTTTGTAGCAGCTTTGGAAGTAAACGACTATGAAAGTAACCTAAGAGGTGTGCGCTTCAGAATTCTTTGCACATGGTATATCAAGAGGACATCCCGCATCAATATACGACAGCAGACTTATGTAGAAGCTCAGTACACAGTTTGCTGAAAAAGGTATGCGTTGACAAGTCCATGTGCTTTATATCGCAGCTTTTGGAAATGATCTCTCGTGTGTACGACTTCAGCGAAATCGACTATACCGTAGCACTTACTTCAGTTCTGTCGGACGGGAGCTCACCAAAACGCTTTGCAAAAGCCTTCATTTATGGAAACAATACCCGTCATGGTAGACTGCAGTCTTTCTGACCGAATGTATGCGTGTATCACATTGCTCAATTACTGCAGCTTCAGTTGACACCAATTTTCAATAACCCCAACCGGTCCTCAGGAACAGGGTCACGACACACAATGGTGCAACTGGAAACCGATCCTGTCGAAAAAAGCCTGCCCAAGAAAAGCATGAGCGGGGCGGTTCCAACTGAAGTCTCAATATTCCTGGTGGCCCAGATGTCACCAAACCACGCAATTACAAGAGGATATCGAGACTTCTGCCCCTTATGCAATAGACATGGCTAATCTCCGGCTTTATCACACCTAGAGTCTCACACGCGTATAAGCTAAGAAGGACATATCCCGAGAAATTACAGTGTGTGTGTCAAAGCGTGGGTAGGTGGTTGGCGAGAAAAGTCATAACATTCTATATAACAAGGGTGGAGGCTTTAATAAATAAAAGAACTATCTTTCAATCTCACTTGACTTGTACTGTCTCGTTTTTTTAGTTTATTTCTCGACCCAGACATTACACCTTGGACCTGACGGTAAAACTTCTGGCGGACCATCTCATTTCGCGGGCTACGAGTATTTGGACAGCCGGTCTCGTCTCGTCAATTCTTTCTGCCACATGCAAAGGCCATTCTGAGGGCGTTGATCTGGCAGTCTCAAAAGGAGAGACATCATCTCTGCTACACGAGGAGAAGTGGATGTTTCAGACATTCAGCACAAGTGAGGGAGGATTTGTAGCTGACGAGTAGTCAGACTCATCAGTTTCTTGTGGCGAAAAGATGTGGATGTGGATCCTTTCCATCGCGAGAAGATGTGAAGGCAACTGCCCAGCGAATCTGAATGGTCTCCCCAATGGTGTACACTCGGCGATTACCCCTGCGTCGAATACACTGCAGTGATTGTCAATCCTAATAATTTGATGGCCTACTGAAGAGGTGCATGTAAATGGTCCCTTGCAGGCATGCTGTCACCCAACCCGCACAAACGCAACATATTACTGGTGGTGTGACACACTTGGTGGAAAGGGTACTATGATCGTCGGGAAGAAGCTCCTGAAATCCCATCCTCGACCAACCACAGACCTCTTATTGAAGCACTTTCGCGAGAGCTTGATAGCGCACTACATCATGCATATCATGCATAATCTTGTACCACATTTCAAGCGAGTACTACTATGCCATACTGACGGACGCAACCGGAACTCCCGATGGATGACCAAAAGATACTTGATCCACTCGGCCCTATTTGGCAGTGCGACTGTTCTTGCAGACGTCAAGCGAAGATACCCTCAGCTTGACGCACCGCACGAGTCACTAAGTCCTTTACGTCTTTACTGGCCGGTTCCTCCATACCAGCCTATCCACAGGCTCAGCTACATGATTATACCAAATAAACCTAATTTTGCTGACCTTGTTGGTAAAAGTACCGACAAGACGTTTGCGAAGTGTATCGTTGGAGGACGTTAGTCAGCTCCTTCAGTGTTATCGGAAGAAAGCCTTCATAAGGAAACGATCAGGCCCACCAGATGGCCACGGGATAGTGCGACGGAAGCATACGTGGCCGCCTGCATATATCGGATACCTATAGATAATTCCAACAAGCTGACGCCCACGTAGTATCACTACTACGAGTTCATGAAATGGTGCAAAAGCTTGGAATAAGAAACCGCGTGACGGGAGATTCTCAACTTTGTGCATCACCATGAAACAGACTTATAGACCTCATCCGGTGTACGTGTTGTTGCTCGCAATCAGAATGGAACGGCAAGGCAGTTGCACACGAAATGGATATCTTCAATGCGCTGGGCATTAAGCGGCTCCCTGCGAGCCGAAAAAGCAGCTACCTCCGAGGTACAAACCAAGCGGAGCAAGCCGATCTGCAGTCGTCGCTCCGGTCTTTCTACAATGCTGATGTCGTGAAAAGGAAGTCATGGGACGCGTCATGTGCCATCCGATAAATTCTTGACAGCCTCTCAAATACGGTCCTCAGTTGATCAGTCCTAATCATCTGTTAAGCAGAACAGAAGGTGTTGGTAGGCCTTGAAATGGACAGTTATAATGATCACACGACGAAAGACGGCCAAGCGTCCATAGATTCAAAGTTGATGGATACCATGCAAAGAAATCGAAAGAAGCTGGCCAGCCCCTCGTCCATGTAGACAAATATCTTACTAGCCAGGCATGTCTCAAATGAATACAAAAGGGATAGTGTTAGTGTTAAAGGCGGATGCATGGCAAGAGCTGGAGACAATGAAAAGCGAGAACTCTATATTAAGCACTGGCCGTCATGCCAATCCTGCCTCCACTGCGATGGTGTGGCTGCCCATGATATATGCACATATTTTGAAAAGAATGCCCACATATGGGCAACGCTCCACCCCGTCAGTATTCCCAGCAAGGATTCTCAATATAACTCAAACAAGGAAGAGACCGGCCGCGCGAAGTCCATTGAACATAAACAAGCGCACTCGTATATAGTCCCCTAGTAAGGGTGGCTAAGGCCTATAGGCCCGTACAGCTTCAAGAATTTCGGACCATGCTACGTACTTTTTTTATAGTATTCATTGGTACTATGTAAACTGAAAATTCGATAGGGATTTGCACTATCGTTACAGTTGCTGTACCGACAGGAAACAATAGATTCATATCCACGCTTTGTTTTTGACGTAAGTGAAGATCTTTAGATGCATTTCTTATTGGCCGACTACTTCATTTAGCACACTTTCTATTGGGTAAAATATGTATTTTACTGGCGTTATTGAGTTTAATCAGGTAAAATACAACATTAGCAGCTGAGTTGGGTTTGAATTTGAATGAGACGTATCAGAATCTGCCCATTCATTTTCGTAAAGTGGCCTTATTCTTTTGAGCAAACTAGAGTATCCCTCGCCAGCCAAGGTAGCAAAACTACTTTTGTGCGTAAATATAGAAGTATCTAGAGCTAATATCTCAGAGGTTAAAGTCATCATCTATAGTTTACAGTAGTGCCTCTACATCATGTCAACCATCACGCGAAGACGAGTGGCAGGCGCATCAGGAAGCGACAATGATGGGGAAACATCACCGAGTGGAGCAAACCACCAAACAAGTCAGCAAACACACGACAAAAACAGCCAGCAATCTCCTTCGGCAGCTGAGAAAAAAGTTGCCTACGATCCCCGCGATTTGGACGAATCCAAGTCGACACCTAAACTGACTTTGATGGAAGAGGTCCTTTTGCTCGGACTGAAGGACAAGCAGGTACGTTTGCTACTAAGATGGGATATCTGTGTTGATATGATGTTGTATCTGCAGGGCTATCTTTCTTTCTGGAATGATAGCATTAGTTACGCTCTCCGTGGTTGCATCGTTATGGAGTTGGCGTTCCGGAACCGCATTGCTATGGTGAAGGATCCCAATCGACGAAAATATCCCCTTTCCGACCGCTATATCGAGGTCGTGAATGACAAGCTTACAGGCGAAGTGCTCCTGGACGAGGCTCTGAAAATGATGAAAATCAGCGATAAAATGAGTGTCGCAAGTTGGATCGACCTAATGAGCGGTAAGAAATATGGTCTATTTATACATATACAGTACAATATATCAGTCATGCAATACGTTTTGTATACATGTCTCGATGCTGTATCCTAAAAAGCTGCATGCTTAACGTTTTTCTTACTCTCTCTATAGGAGAAACCTGGAATGTTATGAAAATTGGATACCAACTGAAGCAAGTGCGTGAGCGCCTCGCAAAAGGGCTGGTCGACAAAGGCGTGCTTCGGACAGAAAAGCGCAACTTTCTTCTCTTCGACATGGCCACACATCCCATTGCAGATACAGGAATTAAAGAGGAAATCATCAAACGTGTGTGCACCATGCTTGTTACTCGTGTCTCGTCAACCTCCATCGATTCACAGTCTAATGTCCCGAGCGCCTACCTACGCACCGTCAGCATGATTTGCGCTGCGTATGCCGCCAACGTCCTCGAAAATGCACTGCTATATCTCCAGCCGGACTTGCGGGAACAAGCTTTTAACAAGGTCGACGAGCTCATGAACGATTTCTCAGCCTGGCCATTTGCTGGCTCTGGTGCCAAGGTCGAGATCATACCAGGCACCGAATTGTCCATCGAAATAGTCGCTGCTGTTTTGAACGTCCTTACAAAAATGGATGCTATTGTAAGTTGAGAATCGTAAAACGGGAGGCGGAAACGCTCACAGTGTCGATACAGCTTTAAACACTTTGGTGACGTTCTGTACCTGGTCACCATTCTTCTCTTTCGTCTCTTCCTCTCTCCTCAAGTCCATTGATTTCGCTCCTCTCTCTCTCTTATATATACACGCACACGCACACATCCGCACGCAGGCTATATGCTCACACAAACACACTCAAAAGACATGCTATTATCGAACAGAGCTGATTTTTTTTGCTTTGCTATGTCACCCTCTTTACTTTTTTCCCGTCTCACCGAATTCGCTCAGAGAGCCGTCCGAAAATCTCGACATGTTATTGTCCTGTAACTTACTGTAAATCCCACACGCACCGCAGGTGTCGTACTTTGGTCACCCAAGCAAAAGTTTCCATTATCCGGCTATCAAGTCATATACTGCATTATTACGTACCTTTATAGGTTAACAGGCAAGCAGCATCTTGCTCGCAGCCAGTACTATTTTCTACTGACATGAGCGAGAATATCGCATAAGTTTCTTCTAATTGTGTCATTTAAAGGGACATAGAGAAGGCAGATGAGATTCTTGACCCATTTCCGCAAAACACACACGACATCAGTATCCTTTAAAAAATGATCCTTCCCCGTCGGTAAACGTGAGTTGCGTGATAGCAAAGTAGATCAGTGAATCTTTTGGAACGCGACAAAGACCTGAGTCGATCCCTGTCGGGTTCTTAATTTCCTGCACTTTTTCCCAAGGCAGACGCAGTTCATTTAACTGCATGGAAGTTCATCAATATATGTTTGTTGCATAAAAGACGCCGTTTTCCTCCACAGCCAAAGTCTATCTCCAGGTAAGTAAATTCATACTCATAGAAGCATGAACACAGCGTAGCTGACATATAACGACTTCACCCAAGTCCCCTTGCCTTAGGATGCTTGCCCATACTCCATGTATCGCACTGGTGCAGGTGGAAGTAAGCTATCGCTTCTAAGAGTACATCAATTTGAATATCCAAACTTTTCTTCAGGGCGTACGTAGCTTGCCGTCATCTGTCTCGCCTCTCTTCCTGTTTTCTCCTCCGTCTGTGCCTTCTTGCCCCCCTGCCGCCTGCTCCCGTTCTACCAGAGGTTTTTTTTTTTTTTTTTGCTTTTTTCCTCTGGTCGCGAGTGAAGCAGACTCATGCTTATACAATGAGTGAGATTTTAACACATGTGCCATTCTCGCTCTTCCTTCTTTCCGCTTTCTTTCCCTTTTGTCTTTTCCGTTTGTGTGCTTTTGGTCTAGGCGGTTGGTGACCGGAACCATCGTTGAAACTCCCTAGGATCGCCATCGCGTCAAATATCTGCTCCCGGGCCACTGGTAAGTGTCCTGCAACTGGGTAACGTGTCATTGTGATTCAAAAGGTATTCAGCTTCGGGTGAGCCGGCGGTAATGCGCCATAAGCGGGCGTAACAACCCCTGCCTCGGTCGCTTGATTATGTACAAAAAGTGAAGTGTAGTCCACGAGAACTGATTCGGAACGGAGACCCATTAAGCTAGTTACTCCCAGAAAGTTACCTCCTACATAAAAAGATCTATGACATTATGCTACGCGTCGACTCCTCCTGTCACCTATTTAACTTGAGTAGTCAGCTAGTAAAGGTGGGGGGGGGTTTATATTATTATAAAGGCGTTATGACGTGGCTACCCTATGATGAGTGTTGCAATATAACAAGAGCAGAAATGAGAGCATTCGTAGCTATCCCATGTATTATTATGAGATGCATTGCGTAAAGAGGGCAATCGTGTCTAGAGCTGCTTTAAGATGGCACAAGGGTATCGACATTGTCTCTGGATTTTAAGTGTTCCTTTTTGCGGCGTTTTTTCCGAAGACATGCTTATATGCAGACCTAAATAAGCACACAAGGGTCCATTTAGGTTATGGGAGGATTCGGTGGAGAAGAAAGGGAAAAGATACGTCATACCACTTTTACAGCGCCAAATTCGTCGTAAAGGATCGCTATAATAGGTGAAAACCACGGATATAAAAAAGGGGAAGATGAAACCAAACCAGGAGAAGAGAGCTATTAGTTATTTCTGAGGCTGGAAACTCAGGGGAAACTGTAGGCTGGAGGCTGGAGGCTGGAGGCTGGAGACCTGGGGATCTGGAGGTTGTAGGAGGGGATGGGAGGGGAAGGAGACGAGAAAAGGGAAAGGGAGATGATGCCAGAATCGTGGTTGATCCAAAAATCGCACTCCAGGTCTGCCGGGATCTATCGGGTAGACACTGGAGAGCACGGATGTTGGCCAATCTTCAGGAAACAACGGATCTGCATAATATTACTGCGCCACAGTGGTCCAAATTCGCTTTTCCAGACATGTCGTATCAAGTGCACAATATATGGCCAGTTTGATTTTCGCACGCCCGAAGACGGGTATAGCCAGGTTAAATATTTCGTGTTGCCATACTGATGCATAGGCCCTGAATCGTTGTTGAGCAACAGCACAGGCCATGTGCACCGTGCACCCTGAAAACGAGAGGTAAGCGGTAGGTACAATTTGGATGTGGTGATCTCGTGTGTATCTCAAACTTTTCAGTTCTATGCGTGTTAACGACAAAAGACCAACGTGCATGTTGATAGAGCATAGGTAGGCCATACGTAAACGAATGGAGGGAGAAAATGCTCTGTATTCTATTATATTCTGTGCATATGAATGTATTATTAAAAACTAAGGAGATGAAAAAAAAAAAAAAAAGAAAAACGAGGGGCTGGACGGACCATCCCGTACACGCTTTCCAAGAATCAGTTGTTCGTCCCTTCCCCCTGGTTGTAATGTGCCCGCCAAAGTGTTCTTCTCTGCCGTAAAGGAGAGCATACATACATATGGGCTATAGGAATAGGGAGTTTTTTGTTTACTACCCTGTTTTCTGTGAGGAATAGGCGAGCAACTGAAGTGGACAGAACATGCGCCCGCCGGACCGCCTCGATAGGTCTTAGATCACGCAGCGATAGACAGCCGAATGCAGGGCGATAATATGCATAGCGCCTATCCTCAGGCACCTACCTATTGAGGCAGTGCAGGCATCCATCTACTCAGTATATGGGTGACTGTTTCCACGCTTGATAAAGACGTAGTTCAGTATATACTTTTGAGAAGGATACCGTACGGTCACCCTATGAAACAAGTCAATAATTTGTGCACCGCTTCGAGCGAATATTTTTTTTGGTATTTGTTTCTTTATTGGACATGTCAGAAGCGAACGGGCCAACGACATTCGCTGACAGCGGGCAATCGGTTATTGAACGGGCACTAGAGGTCGAAAGCGTGCAGCACAGTGATCTCGAAACGCTGTATGAGATCGAAAGAACAGTGGAAAGAATCCTCGAAGGTGGCTATAGCAAAGTCGCTTTGCAATTCCCAGACGAACTGTTAGCTGACGCAGCAAACTTGGCAACATTACTACGCGATCGTACCAAAAAGGATATTTTCGTACTTGCTGATACCTCTTACGGAAGCTGTTGCGTTGATGAAGTCGCTGCTGAACACGTCAACGCCGATCTCGTTATACATTATGGAAGATCGTGTCTTAGCCCGTGGGTAGCAGAAACAGTTGCTTCCTCAGACATCTTATATATTTTTCTAGCACATCACGATTGCCCGTATTATATGTGTTTGGGCAACAACAAGTGGACGTTAATGATTGTGTGGCTGCCTTCAAGAACCACTTTCCTGACACGAAATCCAACATTATACTCATGTGCGACGTTGAATATTCCTATGCAATGGGTAAAAAAAAAATTTGAAGAAACTGCTCTCGATCATAGTGCAGCATATTGACGATCATTCGAAATTAGACGCAGTGGCGGCTGAACTAAAGGATTACCCCAACTTGATCCGCACCCGAATCCAAACAGAGTCGAACCTTCAATCGACGCTTGACGGACGACCAAGTGACCACGGAGAAACGGAGGCAACGCTGGCAGCTCGTAGCTGTTGCGGAAACAAAGAACAGGAGGAAGGCGATTGCTGCGTTCGAGCAAGACCAGCTGATTTGGATAGTCTTAAGGCTGAAAAGCGGAGGGGCGGACGGTACTATGAGTTACCTCAAGGCGTCACTTCAGATATGTGCTCTATCTTTTTCGTTGGTAACGAAAGTCTTACTCTGACCAACATCATGATGGTCCACAACAAGTGCCCAGTAAGCTGCTGTGTTTCTTTTCGTTTTCTCTTTCAGCAAGATTGACAGGTAGCGCGCTCTATGCGAATTTATCGTAGATCTTCACATACGATCCACGGACTAGAACCAGCCGAAGGGAGACGGCTCAAGTCAATAAAATGCTGATGAAGCGGTATGTCATGCTAATCACACGTGGTCGCAGCACTGATATAAGGTTAAAGTTACTTTCTGGTTCAGAAAGCCAAAGATGCCGACACGATTGGTATCGTCGTTGGAACATTGGGTGTGGGTAAGTTATTCTTAGGTGCATGACTTCGGAATTTCTTGACTGAAATGGGAATCGCCAGCCTCATACATGAATATCATTGACCATCTCAAAAATGTTATCCGTGCCTCCGGTCGCAAGTCCTATACTTTTGTGATGGGTAAACTCAACGTAGCCAAGATGGCCAACTTTGCAGAAGTTGACTGCTACGTCCTTGTTGCTTGCCCCGAAAATAGTCTGATTGATTCTAAGGTAAGTAGTTACAGAAATGGAAGGCATATTCGTCTTCTGTGCTCACCACTGTTTGTTATTTGTTTGTATGTATGCGCGTGTAGGAGTTTTACCGCCCGATAGTAACCCCGTTTGAACTTGAACTTGCTCTCGTCAGGTACGGCTCCTGCCCCTCCAATATGATTCATGTATCAATGAAATGTGGAACCACGCAGGTCTAAGGAGTGGACGGGTGACTACATCACTGATTTCTCTAATCTTTTGCCTGGAATTCGCGAGGACAATTTTGCGTATGACGAGGCAAGAAAACACTAGGAGGAGGATACACTTTTCGCTTGAAGTCTGACTTGACTACGTATTTAGGAAGCCAGCGATGCTAGTAGTGATGAGGAGCCCCATTTCTCTCTGATCACCGGTCAATACAAGTCGAGCCCATTCCACCGCGTGAGCGGCCAGAACAAACAAGGTAATTTTTTGCTCACTGGCATGCATTTGCTTTTGTTAACATAAAGACATGCAGGTTCAGGCGAGTTACTGGAGAGCAAGCTGACAGATCTGAGCCTTCGGAGCCAGAATACAAGCATTACACGCTTATTAGGCAGCACTGCAGGTAATATGAAATCCTGCAAGAGAGCTGTGTATATTGTGTATATGTACGATCGTATATTGCACACTTGACATACATGCGCACATATAAACACAACAACACAAACTCGAGCAGCGGCTGACGTTATACGGAATGGAAATATAGGGGAGCATTTGAAGAATCGTTCCTTTAGGGGTCTCGAACCGAATCTTGGGCAAGACGAAGCAAGCACCATCCAGGAAGGTCGATCAGGCATAGCCAGAGGATATAGTGATGAGAAAGAACTTTAGACATGGGTAATTTGAAGTCAGGATCTGTAGCCTCTTAATAGGTGAAATGAATGCAAACCACGAGGGGCTCAAAATAAAGGGAAGCAGAACCAACAAGATACCATGACCAAAGATCACACACATAGATAGATAAGGGACAAAGAAATAGAGGACAGAACAAAAGGAAGCGCCTCCTAGCATTCTGGATATGACCAAAACGGAAAAGAGATATGTATTCCCCTTCTGGGAGGTGTAGGGGGTCATGCGCGCGCGCGCGCGCTTCTGCCTACACGCATGCAGGGTTCAGATCACAGGACATGAAAAGAAACCTAGTGTTGCAAACAGGATCGCGCTCGTGCGGGTCTAGGGATGGGTGTAGGGACGATTTAATTCGGGATCGCCCTTCGGTTGCACTGCGGTAGAGGAGGAAGAGATCTGGGGCTCAGCGGCGTCGATCCATGTCATCTTACTCGCTCTAGTGCAGTGGTCTTACCGTTCTGTGAAACTTTCTTTTCTTCTCCATATTAAGCTCTTTGATTTATCCATTTCAAGCGATGTTTCCGTAAACACTTTGATGTTCGCAACGCCAAAGAAAGTTATGAAGCAAGACATTTTACTGCGTCGAAAAGAGAGCATGTCCACAATGAGATTTAATCCGTCGTCGTCTTATCATGTGTATGTACATGATGGTTTAAAGCGCACAGCTAGAGAGTTGCCCATGCAAGACGACGCATGCCAATGACTATTATTTTGTCAAACTTTGATGTTGTAGAAAAAAAATCGGATGTACGTATGTGTGTGGTGTGCGTGTATGTGTGTGTGTGTGTTGTGGTGTAAAGTATATCTAGTGCGTACGTGTGGGTTGGGTGTGAGCGTATAGCCCCTTAGACTCCTTTTGCGTCGAACGTTGTCATATGCTACAATTTGGAGCGTTCTCTGAAAGTTAAGATGGCGAGAACGATGTGTGAGTAGTGCGTGTGTTATTTGTCGCCTCCCTGTTAAAGTCCTATAGGGATATTGCGAATGGACAAAGGATTAAAGGGTCCAAAAATCAAACCCAAGTAACTGTACACACGCGTGTTCCAGGGTGGGGACCCCGGGTTTTGCGAGCGCGGACACAGAGCGTCGTAGGGCGCGTAGCTGGATCGTTGACCCTAGCACGAGCTCTTTATTATTATTATTATTATTTTTTATTATTATTATTATTATTTTGCGCGCGCGCGCGCGAGCATATGCAAGGTGCGCTTGGGCACTCTGTTCCTTGTACCTGACTGACAGATAACCCACTCAATCGTACCTCTTGACCTTTCCCCTTTTTTTTCTTTGGAATTTTGGATGCTCCCTTTGCTCTTCCGCTTCGTATATAAACAACCAGGTTTGAAAGCCAACGGACTTTATTCGCATTACTTTTGACATCTCTGCTCTTTTAATTCCTTTCACTCCATATTTTTTTTTTATTTATTTGTCCATCTTTTTTTTTTATATTTAATATGAACATGACCGACATGCAGCCTTTCGAGCAATCATTTACGGTGCTACCACCTGGGCCGGCTGATCACGTCAATCCCATGGCTTATTATCCTCAGCACCAACAACCCCAGGAAGACAACAGCAAATACCTTCTCGAAACCTTCCATCAGTTCCCTCACGGTGACTTTCGACCTACCTTCTATAATCCTTTCGAGATCAAACACCGCCGCCGCACATCGCGTGCCCAGCTCAAGGTTCTCGAAAAGTCATTTGCCGAAAACCCAAAGCCCAACGCCACGGTCCGCCGTATCCTGGCCCAGAAACTTGATATGACGCCCCGCGGCGTCCAGATCTGGTTCCAAAACCGGCGAGCAAAAGCTAAGCTGCAACGGCGCAAGGCTTCTGCTGAACAGGAGCAGCAGCAGACGCAAGAACATGAAGAGCAACAACAGCAGCACCAGCATCAGCATCAGCACCAGCACCAGCAGCAAGAGATGTATGAGCATCAATCTGTGAAAGCTGAATATCCCACGCGCCGAGAATCAATGGACCAGTCCGTCCTCTTTTCACAGTTTTTCGCGCACATGCCCACTGCCGATGAGAAGCCACCATTCACCAGCTATTTACCGCCCAGCACTCCGACGCACAAAGACCAACAGCAGCAAAACTGTAACAGCAGCGGCAACAACCAATGGGCATCCTCGCCCTGGCAAGATAACCAGCATATCGCATGTGATTCTGTTCGCTCTGTGGCCACTGCCGCTGCTGCTGCGGCTGTTGCATCGACGTCCGCTACTTATGACCCTCAACAATGGTACTGTGATTACCGCAGACACTCCGCCCCTTCTACTGCGCCGCAGTTGCTGCTTGAGAACTTTGAGCTGCCAGAGGAGCAGCAGCGTCGCTACTCTGAGCCGCACTCGTCTTCTCTTTATCTCTGTGATCCTGCTTCCGCAAACATGGCATACTTGAACAACAATAACAACGGTGCTTCTGTTGCCGCTGCCGCTGCCTCTGCTGCCGCTGCCTCTGCCGCCGCTGCAACTTTCACACCTATACCTACATCGGAGCAGCTGTATACTTTCAACGATATGCAGCTTACGTATCCTATGATGCCGAACACCAGCACGACTACCCCACCGCTCACTTCATCTTGCTCGGCTTCGACAGTGTCAAACTCGGTCACAGGGTCGCCTATTTCACTGGATGGGTTTTACGATCCACTCGAGCACACGGGTGACAAAGCAGCTGCTCTGCTGGCGTCTGCATTTGCTTCGCCGTAAACCGGTGACTTTTTTTCATACTTCCACACCTGGTGCCACGCCAAATCGATATAATTGACACTACAACTCACCACGATCTACATATTGACTTACAATGCGGCGCTAACACGCGCTTTTTACACCGCATCTATACACACATATATACACACATACACACATACACACATACACACATACACCTACACAACACGTACACGTACACGCTACAATCACTTCTTCTTTATTTATTCTCATCACACCATCCCATATCGACATCCCACATCCATCGGCACCAAGCTAGTATGCCTCGTTATGCCCCTCTTCATTCTATCTTTCTTCATCATTACTCCCTCTCGCAACCCCTTGGCCCGCGCGCACTATGTTTCCAAGTTCACTCTGGGCCCCTTTTGGTTTTTGTTAGGGGGTATGCATTCTGTCATTGAGGAGTCTGCTTGTAATTAGTTTTTCGTACATATCGCTTTACTCTCTTTTTCATATTTCATTTTCACCCCTTTTCTTCTTTTAAAAGCATCTTGATCTTTCAATACATAATCGCAATAAATATTATGGAACATAAAACAGGAACGAAAAAGCGTGTGCTTGAGTGACAATGTGCGCAATACTGATATCTATACCGTTAAATTATATAACAAACAAAATAAAATACCGTTTGAAAAAAAGCTATTTGTGAGGAAGTATGTATGTGTTAACCGGTTAAATGTGTGTATGTAAGTGTGATTGGGAGCGTGATTGGGGGCGTGGAAGCGTGTGAGAGTGTGCGATTGATATGTACTTTGGGATAGTGATGATATGTAAGACTGACACCCAAAAGAGCTGGTTGTCGGTATGATGGGTATGTCAAATGGGAGAGGTGTAAGGGAAATAAAAAGGCTGGGTTATATAGAGATGAAGAGGTCTTGCTTTTCCTTTATCTTTATTTCGAACGTGTAAAGGCCTGCCGCATGGCCATTTCGTTCTCGTCCATGTCGTACAGCTCCACTTTACTGGACAGGGCAGCCTGTCCCTGTTCAATCAGTGATTGTAGGCGTTCTTCCATTCTCGCAAGGGCTTCATCTTCTTTTTCCTTCTTGCCGGACTTGTCGGAGGCACTCTTGCCACTTTTGCTGCTGCTGTCGCTGTTTTCGCTTGGAAAATTCGGCATGGATTGCGTCCGGCGCTGTTGCGATTGCTGCTGCTGGTCCAATATTGTGTAACTCGGAGTCTACGTAAGCACAAAAAAAGGAAAAAGGGAAAGAAGTACAAAAAGGAAAACATAGGTCATAGGTGAGTGAATGGCATATTATGACCGGGTTGACATTTACTTGAGCAAGGACAGCAGGGAGAGTAGGGGCTCTCGCTCGTGGGTGGTGACGCTTGTTGTATTCTTGTTGCTGAGCAACTGTTTCAGCCCAACGGAGGGTTCGCTGACGTTTCGAATTTTCAAGTGTCCCTTGATTTGGAGAGGCATGGTTTGGTTGCGGACGGGGCGGGGCGTGAAGTTGACGCCACTGCCGAAAGTCAACCTGTCCATGGTGCTGCTGGACGTCTTGGCCGGATGAGGGGCCTGCGGTAAGCTGTGGTTGTTCGAGGGACCCGGTCCAGTAATTATATGCAGTGATAGCAACAGCGGAGGTGAATATAATCGCATCGAGCAACCTTGAAAAAAACATTTCAAGCATGATGCTGCTGCTCTTTCGGGACGACGAGGAAGACAGCGAGGAAATGGAGAGACTCGAGTGATCACCCGAATGACGGTGATATATGGCGGGTATCCGATCCCGGTCGATTACTTGGCGGGCATGATTGTGGTGGGTATGGTGGTTCTGATGATTGTAGTGACTATGGTGGTGATGCGGTTCAGCTGCAGAGAGAGACATTGTGATTTATATATTATATGTGAGTATAGATATATGAATATATGTCAAGCGGCAGATATGTAGACGAATGTAGACGAATGTAGACAAGAGTTTTGAAAAGAGCAAAGGAAAAAGGGAAGCCGAGACACACGCGCACACAGAAACAAAGACAGAGGGAAGAGAGAGAAAGAGGATGCGGGAGGAGAGAGGACGTAGGACGAGAAGTGGGAATTTTAACACGCGAAGGATCACGCGGGTTTACCGAAGGGCCCGCGTAGGTATCAACAAACATGTGAATATGTTCACCCCAGTGAGCAGTTGCGTTTTGCATGTGGCTTTTGTGCACCCATGCGACCAACAGATACTGTGATTGTGCTGTGCTGTGTTGAGTTGCTCTGTTGTGTATCTGTCGCTCCCTGTTGTGTGTGTATGTACGTATTGTGTAAGCGCAGCTTTACGACACGATATTTTTTCATGGTTGAATCCCAGCCAGGCTGCTTGCCAAGGAAAGAAGGACAGCCTTTGCGTGTGGCGCGTCGAATTGCTCGCGTAAACTTTCTTGTTTACTATGACTGATACCACCACGTCTGCCAGCTGCCAAAAGCACGACTCCTCTTTGTCTTCTTCTGCTATCGCAACCGCTACGAGGCAAGACAAGGACGCTAGCGATAACGACGATAACAACAACAATAATAATAATAATAACAGTATGCCCAACGGAAACCAGGGCGGGAACCAAGAAGACAAAGACGACAAAACTGGCACCAACCGTGACATGGACCAAGAGACCGATGAGCAACACGTTCAGGAAGAACGCGACCATCTGCGTAACGTTCTCTTATCGTTCACATACTACCGCCGACATTCTCTCATCCGCAATCAGCGACGCCGACGTGATTACCAAGCTTTACCGCAACAGCACAAGCGGTTGGTGCCTGATTTGCTTCAGAAGATCGATCGGGTCGATCAATGCATAGAAGGCAACATGGAGTTTATACGAGATATCGTGCAAGAATGTGAAGCTTTTATCGGCATGGATCCCGTCCAGCTGATGACAGAAGGATATGGTCAGCGCGATCCGCCTGTGACGCCCGGAGACATGGATAAAGTTCGCAGTACGTTTCGACAGTTTGTACGAGACTGGTCGGTTGAGGTAAGCATGTTTATCAGTATCTAATGTAACTTTGAAGAGTACAAACCCTGCATATGTATGTAATATATCATTAATAATAATCATCATGCTCCTCTGGCTCTTTCTATTTGATAGGGTAAGCCGGAGCGCGATGCAGCCTACCGTCCAATTCTCGATACTCTTAAAGCTCTCTACAAGAACGTTCCTGTCGAGCAAAGGTACTACAGTCACCTTTAAGTTTCCTCGTCTATCCACCCGTGTCTCTAACAACCTGCTTCATAGACGAAACATCAATGTCCTGGTGCCCGGGGCAGGACTCGGCCGGTTAGCGTTTGAGATTGCACAAAATGGTATGGTAAACACCTTCAGAGGCCGGGCTCCGGTGGGGCTAGGCTGGGAGTGGGCTGGACAAGTCATGATATGCAGTGATACCTCACTTTGCGTCTTGTTCGACCTCACAGGTTTCAACCCCAATCACCTCCTAGCGTTCATTATTTTTTCTCTTTTTCTTCCACTTTTGTTCTTACTCATGCGAATTTCAACTATCCCGCGCCACACCTACCAGGTTTTGCTTGCCAAGGCAATGAATTCTCCTTCTTTATGGTAAGGCTTTGCAGTTGCAGGTCTCAAAAGTATACTTGCCTTTACTTTTACTTTCCGTGGCTGAAATCCCCCATTCCTTTTACCTTGACGTAGTTGATATGCTCGCATTTCATTTTAAATCGGTAATATTTTCGATTCCTCTTCTCACCTACTCGGAACTTAACCCTCTTCTTATCCTTTAGAGCGTCCCATGTTGCACAATATAGCATTTATCCCTACATCCATTCGTTTTCCAACGTCCGGGATACGGAGCACCATCTAAAGCCTATCAAGGTTCCGGACGTCTTGCCTTCCGACTTACCACCATCAGCTGATTTTTCCATGGCGGCCGGTGACTTTGTCGAGATCTACAGTCGTGAAGACCAGATAGGTAAGCCTGATCCCCTACCCTTTTCAGATATGGTATATATGAATTCATCCTTTATTTGTTTTCCTTTGCACCAGAATCCTGGGACGTCATTGCCACGTGTTTCTTTATCGACACTGCAAAGAATATTGTTGAGTACTTGGAAACAATTTATAAAGCCTTAAAGTTTGGGGGTACTTGGATCAATATAGGTAAGTCGGTGAAACTATGTTTATTCTTGGTTTAATTTTATTTCAAAAGGACCACTGTTGTATCATTTCGAGGATATGCCTGGTGAGAGCTCTATTGAGCTCAGCCTGGATCAAGTCAAGAGAGTAGCTCGCGAGATCGGCTTTGAGATCAAGGTAAGATGGTTCATAGCAAACATGCCTGCATGAGACCCACTCAACTCTTTGCAGGAGGAGAGAATGGTTCCTACAACCTACACGACCTACAGCGATAGCATGCTCAAGTACTGCTATGAGAGTGAATTCTGGGTGGCAGAAAAAATCCAAAGGAACCAGAAGTAATAGAGAAATAGGATCAATGCAAATAAGCATGCTTTCATCTCCTTGCAATGGCTGCACAGTATATGGGTTACAATAACTGTTCATTACTATATGAGAGATTGGGAGAATGAAACGCACGAGATCCGATCACGTCTTTTTCCCTCTTTTTTTTTTTTTTTTTTTTTTTTTTAGATTATTTTTGAGCAGTCTGTCAAAGTTACCGGGGCAGTGCTACGAAATGACATAGGCTTCCCTGTGTAACTCATTCTCTGTTTCCGAAAGTTCATGCAAAGTACAAGGATTCGAAAGCAGTCATATTATACACGTATGTCTACGTATAAGCAGTTAATTGCCGTCATATATGATGCGTAGATGCGTTCGTGGTACTCTATGTACAGCGTAAGCCACATGGGCTCCTTCACAGCTAAGTAATTTAGTATATAAGATATAAGATATATCATAAGTAACAATTTTCATGCTATATACACATGTCACCTGTACTATAGTTTGATGTACGGATACGTAGACATGAAAGGTCGTCTTGTTGCTGGTGTATAATAGCTCTTTATGGAAAAGTGTGAGGATAATATGACCTATTAGCACGTATAATTCCCGAAGTATCTTGCTGAAGACCTAGATTTTGGGGAGTAAGTCCCATAAGAGAGTACAAGGCTGATAAAGAGTGCCAAGACAGGATAATAGTGTCCAAAGTGAGGAGTTTGCAATATTTGATAGTGGGCCATTGGTAGGCAGATAAAAAACAAGCACATGAAGTGGAAAGAAACAGCATCTAACCATAGACCGTATCAACTATTTAGCAGTATGCCCCTTAGGTTAACTCCTTGTATATCGATAGTGATTGTATTTCACGAGTACTTATGCTGCGGTGGTCTGTAATAAGAGGGGTCGCTCCAGACAGGGTTACATTGACACCTCCTGGACCGGGTAAGAGTCGCCATATTCACTTTGGTTCGGTTCAGGTCCGGTCCTGGTCTCGTTTGGTTCTGGTTCTGGTTCTGATTCTGGTATTGCTCCGGCTTTGAGGTCAAAGGGAAACGGATACAGGAGATTTGCGTTCCAGTGAAATGCGAAGTCTCGATATGCAGCTTTACTTCGCCTTTATCAAGAATGTACGCATCCTTTAAGGAAGAAAGGGAAGTGTATGGAGAAGGGATGTCATTTGCCCAAAGTCATAGTCCGCGTACAAAACATTTTTGCCCTGAGAAAGTTTAGGCCAGCTCGTACAGTGGATCAACCACAGGCCATATTTGGCCGAACAGTGTGATCTACTAGTCGTTCGAATTAATTGCAAACATGGCAGCCGTCCCTCGTCGTTGACCAGCAGTCCTTCTTTCGCTTTCTTTTGAGCGTCTTGTCAAGTCAGGTGCAATGCTACTAAACGGGAAAGTAAAGCTTCAGGTTTCCTACGTCGCACATATGCGCCTAAATTATCGGTAGCAGGGTGTACTCTCGTCTGACTTTCTACCGATATGCTGCAGCAACGACGAAACTCTTCCTAGTTCATATTTGAATATTTGAGCATATATATATATATATACATATATATATATTACATTCTATCAATAGGTCTAATGCTTGAGCAGGCAGTGCATTGCAAGTGACTCCAATTATTGTGCAGTGTGCATTGCGGGCAAGCCCAAAGGAAGTTATTGCCGTCATCAGGTGCAACTGTTGGCCGCTCTTTGAAGCATATCTCGCAAGCAAGTGCAATTTCGTTATTCTGAAAGGTGCAGGCTGGGCATGGCCACCCTTTGCTGGCGGCGGCAGAGGCGGACGTGATGGAGGGGTGGAGGGGATGCTCTTTGACCCTTTTTCTTCCACCCGTATTAACAGAACCTTCCGGTCGTCTCTTTTGACCCCGGGAGGGACCCCCGCCCGAATCAAACCGTGGGCTTTCGTTGAGGGAATTACCACGATCGCCCGTCGTCCTAGGACTTTCCGCATCATCTTGCTCTTGCTCTTGCTCTTGCTCCTCTTGCTCTTGCTCTTGCTCTTGCTCATCCCCTCCTTGAGCACCACCGCACCAGAGTTGATCTCTTACACGGCGTTCAGCAGCCCGAGCTGCCATTTGCGCAGGCGTAAATCCTGCCGTGGAGGTGGAACCACCGAGGCGCTGGCCCCCGGCCGTCATCATGACTTTCTGCAGACGTTTTCGTTTCTCTGCTGCAGCGATGGCGCGGCGCTTCATTTCTGCAGGCGATAGGCTGCCACCGCCGCCCAAACTGTAACCGGGGCCTTCGAAGAGACGGTCACCGCCCGTGATCAAGAGCTGGTCTAGCTCGTCGTTCAGCTCGTCGAGTATCTTATAAAACACGGCATCGTGCGGGCCTCGGACAATGTGGGTTAGTTCATGCAGCATTGTGCCAAGAAGGTCGTGGTACTCGAGAAACGTGGTATCGTCATAGTGAGGGCGCAGTCGAATGCTGATTTTTAAACCATGATTCACGTTGACACCTAACCCAATGGTGATGAGCTTACACAAAAAGACAGGACGCCTGGTAGTTATTACCCAAGAGATTCGGATTCTTTGGAAAGAACTCGCATAAATGACGGACTTTCCAGCCTCGTTTGAGCATGATCGGCTTCACCTGCGGTACACCCCACTCGTCAGTAAGTGATGTAAGTCGCTAAGACTGACCCGCAGGTCGCAGGACGAGCTTACCTGCGCCGCGATGCGGTTTAAAAGAGCCAGAGCTTCATTGTGGTTTTTTCTGCGCTTGAGTGCTGATATGCTAGTAATTACATCACTGCTGCTGGCGGTGCTCATGAGCAGCAAACGGAGAAATGTGATAGTGTGGTAATTCCCAGTCTTGGGAGGTACCTTAAACTGTAATGCAAGAGAAGAGGAAGTCACAACCCAAAAAGGAAAGTAGTTTTTTTTTTCCATTCATTTTTTTCACCTGTCCATTTTTTACTCTTGTGATATATACATATACCTACATATCTCGATGGGTCGACGCAACAGGGCCGCGCTATTGCCAACGCAGCTGCCGCAGCTACAGAACTTGATCAAGCGAGATCCTATTTCGTATAAGGCAGAGTTTCTGCAGCAGTACCGCCATTACCAGTCCACGCTCTCTATTTTCTGCCTCAAGCCGACCGAGGAAGCCAAGGAGCTCTGTGAGCTTGTTACGTTCATCAGCCAGGTCTCGAGCTGCTATCCTCAGGACACCGCCGAATTTCCCCAGCAGATCATCGATCTCTTGCAAGAGCACTGCATCGTCCTGCATCCAGAAGTTCGCAAGAGTTTTGTCCAAGCTCTTATTCTTCTGCGCAATAAGCAGGTCATTGACAACAGCAGGTAAATTTTGTATCATACACGGTGTTCAACCCAGCTGCGCACGCACTCACACACTCGCTCCTATCATTGCATGCGTGCATCCGTAGACTGCTGCCCTTGTTTTTCAACTTGTTCAAGTGCCGAGACAAGGCCCTTCGCGAGCTCTTGTATAATCACATCGTCAACGATATCAAGAATGCAAACCTCAAAGCAAAGAACAACAAACTCAACCGATCCCTCCAAACCTACGTCCTTACTATTCTCGAGTCTGTCAAGACAGGCAACAGCGATGAGAACGCAGTCGCAGCCAAGAAAGGCGTCGATGTCTGCATCGACTTGTATGAGAAGAATGTATGGGATGACGCCAAGACGGTCAGCGTCATTGCCGAAGCATGCTTCTCTCCTGTCAGCAAGATCGCCGTCACTGCCATCCGCTTCTTTTTGCACACCAACGACGATGAAGAAGAGCAAGCCTCCGAGTCCGAGGACGACATGCCGGACGTGCGCAAGATGAAGCAAGCCGCCCAGTACAGTGGAAAGTCAAAGGCCAAGTCGCGCAAGCTCGAGGCGGCCAAGAAGAAGATCAAGCGGAAGAACAAGAACAAGGATAAGGCAGAGGCCTTCAATTTCTCTGCACTGCATCTCCTCAACGATCCCCAAGGTAAGCATGACAGCGGGAACGTTTGGCTGAACTTCGTGGTATTCATTCAATGAAATGGTAAACTCTAGGATTTGCCGAGAAGCTGTACTCTAAACTGGCAGCCAAGGAGGACCGCTGGGAGGTCCGTTTATTGCGCATGAATCTGATCTCGCGTGTAATTGGTATCCACCAACTTTCCCTCCTGGGATTCTACACCACCCTCATCAAATACCTGCAGCCGTCCCAGCGCGATGTCACCCGCGTCCTCGTCGCCGCTGCCCAGGCCAGTCACCCGCTCGTACCTCCGGATGCTCTTGAGCCCGTCGTCAAGGCCATCGCAAACAACTTTGTTACGGATCGCGTTGCCAACGAAGTCATTGCCGTCGGTCTGAACGGCATCCGTGAAATCTGCGCGCGACAGCCTCTCGCCATGGACGAGACCCTGCTGCAAGACTTGACCCAGTACAAGAACCACCGTGACAAGGGTGTCCTCATGGGCGCTCGCTCTCTGATCACTCTCTTCAGAGAAGTGAATCCAGAGATGCTACTGCGCAAGGATCGGGGCCGTGCTGCTGTCCAGCGACTCAAGGATGGCTCGATCCAGACCCTTCAATTTGGCGAGACAGGCAACAGTGATGGCTTGCAGGGTATCGAGATGCTCGATGCAGCCGAAAAGGCCGAGGAGGAGGCCTGGAAGGACTGGGAGATCGACGAGGACAGTAGCGATAGCGATGATGAAGGCTGGGTCGATGTTTCTGACGACGAGAACGAGTTTGTCAAGGTAGCCATGAGCGACGACGAGGATGAGGGTGAAGACAAGAAAAAGGGAGACGCAGCGGAATCGTCCAATGTGGACGGCGCTGACAGCGCTGAAACCCAGCGGAAGCGTCGTATCGGCAAGCGTCAGCTCAAAAAACTCAGGGAAGAGCAAGAGAATAGCGAAGAGGCTCGTGAAAAGCTGCGGCAAGAGCTGGCGGCCAAGCGTGCGGCGGATGAGGAGAAACGTCAAGAGCGACTTGCCATCGCTTCCACACGTATCCTGACTCCAGCCGACTTTGCTAGACTCAACGAGCTCAAGGAAAACAAGGAGATCGAGATGGCTACGGGCAAACGTGCGGCGGAGGAAGAGGTGTCGGAAAGCACGATTCTGGGACCACGCAAGAAGGCCAAGATGGACTATGAGGCACGTATGGCCTCCATCGAAGAGGGACGGACAGACCGGCCCAAGTTTGGTTCTAAGAAGGGCAGCAAGGACCGCGGCAGCACAACAAACCGCGAGAAGACACGCAATAAGAACTTTATGATGGTGGCCCACAAATGGCAAGTTCTTGCCAAAGGCAAGCGCAGTCTGGTGGATAAACAGAAGCAGCTGCGTGCGGCCATTAACAAGCAAAAGACCCGGAAACGCTAAATCATACACTACATACTCCTGTTGTTGCATATTTCATCATTTTGTTTTCTTTTTCTTATGTTTTCCAGTCGGTAATAACACTTCCCTTTTCGTTTATCCGCATGTCACATCCTAATAGATATAGTCTGCAGAAAATAAGTACGGTCTTTGTGCATTGTAATGTGCTGGAAAGGAATATGGCGGAATAATTTCTGTCGAGATTTCCTCGGTTACAGTACATACTGTATGAATTGTATGGAGTGCAAGACAGTCGCTTTCTCGTTTACATCATCTCGGATAATCTTGTTAGGCAAAGACAGTAAAAGCAGAAGAGCAATCCCCGTGTGCCACGATGCTATTCAAAATATGTGCAATAATGTGCACAGTCTTTCTGTGACGGACAGCGCTTCACACGTAGTATACACCTTAAAAGAGCATTCGTCTATGCGGATAAGAGACTGTCCAATCTTGGGTTTTTTTGACACGGCCTCTATCAATCTGTTCCATGAATGATGACTGGCTATTTTTTTTATTTTTTATTTTGCACAGTCGGTGAAGTCTTTCTTGCCAATACTGACCAAACTGTCTATATTTCGAAACCAAGCTTGGCTTATCATAAAGTCTTTTTTTCTCAAGTTTGGTGTCTTTCCACAGGCCTCCCACTTCCTTTTATTCTTTCTATCAGCTCATCCTCTTTTTGGCATTCTTAGTTATACAGCTTTGCGCGATCATTTCTGGCACTTCAGGATTTTTGACGCCACCACCCCTCCATCTAAGTGAATGAGGATCGATTTGGACCACAGCAGCTGTTGCAACCTAAATAAACCTTCTTTCCATGGTCTCTATGATGACTACAGCAACCTGTATGCATATAGCCCACCAAGGTGGGGCCGTTGCCTTCAAAGGTGTAAGCATTAATTATTCATACATGGATAGCGATATATAACGCGGTATGAGAAATGAGCTATTTTTTACATATCAATCATGAGACGTGCTTGTTTAAAAAGCTAGACCTGCGCAATTCTTGATAGGCAGACAACAATAACTCCCCTTTTTGCGGGAGGGCACCCTTCGAGTAATATAGGAAGAAGAGATCAGTCAGACGGTCTATGCTGAGAAGTGCCGATACCTTACCGTAATTTCGGAGTATGACTCCAGCTTAAGCATTCTTTTCCCGTTTGTGAACATGTAAAAGTTGCTATTCATATATGCAAATTACATTAGGGAAGACATGGCTATGTAAACATACTGAAGATACAAACAGAGAGATGCAAATGAACATTTTATTGAGGAGGTGAGTAGACAAAATCCATGGAAAAAGAGTAGAAAAGGAAAACGGAACAATAATGTATTTTCTGTAAGAATACACTACGTACTTAATCGTCACGGTTTTCTCTTTTTTTTTTTCATATCCAAATGCGGCCATATGTGCTTGCACAAATACCTTGGGTTTCTTCCTGGACTCTCATACGCGATGCCTCGTTCAGCGATAGGCCACCTCATTAGGCGCGACTGCTTCAGATCCATAGTAATTCAAAGGCTGCCACTGTTGTGCTGTAGAACGATTGGAGGCAAGGGCCGCTTGGATGCTGCGCTGGGGCCATCGAATGGCAGGAAGAGAAGAGATGGCGTAATATATGTACTGTCAATTGGTGAGAGCTCGGCGGTACTCGGATAAAGGGCAACAAACCGCTCAAAAGTGTCAGCAACAAGCTGAACACAACCGGGAGCAGTGTACCAATACTTCGAAGGACATTCTGTGGACGAGGCAGCGGAATCTTCCAGACCATATTGACAAATAGACAGAGCTTGTCAATGTGCTCTTTGTCCATTAAATTGCCGAAATGTTGACGATAGATAGCCTCCATCATAATCAGATGTTCCTGCATCCTTCTTTTGACGAGCATATAGTTGTTTTGATCGCCATAGACAGCATGAGCAATCGAAGGAAAACCACACCAGCCATCACCTTCGACAGCCACCACCTCTGAGATTATATCTGCTGGTATATCCGGATGGACGAAAGCATTGAAATCATTAAGCTCTAAACGCAGCTTTTTTGCTTTAGTAAGAAACTTCTAATGCCTAGCACAATCAGAGTACATAATGAAAACGTGTTGGTACATTTGCTTTTTGCAGATAGCCAATCTCGGGATCCTTGCGTTTACTCCCTTGGTACAAAATAAAGACACTCGACATGCAGCTGGCCTCCTCGCCGATGTCCGCGCTACCTTTGCCGTCGTCGTAGGTATCGTCGTCGTCATCCATTTGTTGTGCATCAGGAAGCCACATCCCCGAATTGGCATCTTCTTTCTTGGCCTGTGCGGCTTTCTTTGCATCTTCTTTCTCCTTGAGCTCAAATGGCGACGGAAGGCGCTTGTCACTGTGGACTTTATGCGACCTCTGCTACGACCAATGCTGGGAATAATGGTGATATTTTCCTTGGAATAGGAGACATGCTGATCAAGTTCCCCGTCCAGGCTTCTTAGAAGGTATATCCTTTGTTAGTCATCCCTCCAAGTCCAAAAGTACTTCGTAGATTTCCTTCGGAACATTCGTCTGAGGTTGCGACACTATTTCGGAGGAGCAATGGTCGCGCGTGAATTGATCCACATGGAAAGGTTTCTATATATATATGGTCAGAAACTATAGTCGCATATCTCAAATAAATACCTTCATCATAAATTAGTGTCCAGCGACTAGGAATATAGGAAACGAGAATATTAAATCATTTCCTGGCAACGATATGCTGGCACGGTAAGCTGTGGCTGATACGAGCTGAGCACATATAATCTTCATCGTATATATGGTTCCCAGCATTCTTACAGGGGTGGTAATTAAGCTCGGCTTCCACTTTTTTTGAACACAAAAAAGGACACGTTGCCAAACAGATCTTGCATCGCTTCTATTATTAGCGCGTCCCACAAGGGCATCAGATGCTTTTCCTTCAAGAACTCAGTATCCTCGGCTTGCAGTGGTTAGCAGGTTTTTTTAATATCAGTACAAAGCATGATGTTAAGTAAGGAGACAACTTATTGATCTGTGCATAACATCATGGATGTCCTTGACGGTCTTGACCAAGCTTCCCGTCGGTCGCAGCCTGTCTTTGATAACCCGATGCATACCTTCCGCCCTTGAGGTGCCGCGCATCCCCATTTTCAGTAAGCTTCAGGCGTAGCATGCGCCCCACTTTTCCTTATACTGTATGAAAGGTATCTACACAAGGATCTCAAATGAGTACAGCTTGTATAGGTATACAAGTGTCTCTTACAGATCAAAATTATTATGCATTTTAGGGGCTTTCTCGCGCGCCATGCGCTGGGCTGCTTCTGCCTTTTGCGATACGTCCATGGCTTTAATTCCGTCCTCGCCTCTCAGATCGATATCTGTCGTTGGGGGAGGGGGGTTTGACTATTGATCTGTGGAGCTCGAGCCACAGATACCGCTTTTGTATTCGCTTCTGCGAAAGCAAGCGCGGCTGATTAAATGAGATTGCGATAGGTCTTGACTGCTTCCTCAACTTCTGTCTCTGCGTGGCCCTGGAAATCATTTGATGAGTGGCCTCCTTGATAGCATCAAAATCATGGTCACCATTGCCGCTAGCGTTGGCTTTCGTGTCGAAGCAACCGCGTAGGTTGGTATTCAGATGTATCGAACGTGGAACCACATTGCTGTGGGCCTTCGTCAGAGCATGATCATTATCGGTCATAACTTGCACTAGATTTCGCGCAAACTCTCTCAGCTCAATCCTATCTGGAAAGATTGTCCCATCCGACCCACGGACCCTGACACACATCCTGCAGACATCATTCTCAACGCTCCCCCGACGCACTCAGCAACTCAACAAGGAACGATGGACCACTGCCTGGCCCGCCCTCCTCCATTTCCTACGAAAAATTGACTGTCTTTCTCACCCCGACACCCTCTTCGACGAGGAAGATGATCCTCTCCTTACCCTTTCCGCATACCTAGCGCCGACCCCGTCCTCCTCCCCGGAAACCCCTTCCGCTCTCAGCCTGCTACGTTACCCACATAGTTCTACCTTTCCCAGCATGCGTGTTTCATGGAAGTTCCTCCCACACTCGGCCGCTAGGAAATTGCATAATGCCTTTTAGGCAATTGCATATCTACTTTCTCATTTATATATATAATAAACATTTTGAACTCGTTATTGTCCTATCCGGTAGGGAGAGTGGGGTCGACATTGAATGAATTATGCCTTTTCAAGTATCAATCTTGGAATCCACATCGTGACAAAACGCTACCGATGACAACCGTATAAAGGTAATACCCGTACACTAAATCATCATCTCACTCGGGCCGCCGCAGGAAACCTGAAGCATACCCTTGGTTGAAACAACTTTGTCACAGCTAAGGCCATGTCGTCGTCGTCGACCAGGGATTCCCTCACTAGGACACCACGGTATCGATAAAGAAAAAAGGCAGTAAGAATACAGGGCCGTACAGCACATGTAAATAAAGAAAGGGCATGAGTAAATGTGAGCATGAGTTTGTTATACCGTGATTCTTACTTTGCTCATTGATCAAACAGGTCCACATCGTGACAAAACGCTACCGATGACAACCGTATAAAGGTAATACCCGTACACTAAATCATCATCTCACTCGGGCCGC
>JAMAMT010000130.1:58705-71242 GCA_023630325.1 Syncephalastrum sp. PYS2702
GCCGCCGCAGGAAACCTGAAGCATACCCTTGGTTGAAACAACTTTGTCACAGCTAAGGCCATGTCGTTGTCGTCGACCAGGGATTCCCTTGTCACGGGAAGTCAGAAGGCAAAAAAAAAAAGGAAAGAAAAGCAAAAAGAAGTAGTCCGCCAATCGGTACACAGTGTAAGAACTTACCTTTTTAGGAGAAGTTGAAGTTGCAAACCAACTTCACTTCAGTGTCAGATCACTTGCCCAATAAGAACAACGGGCCTACCAGCTTCAAGTGCAAAGTAAGGATTTGATATAAGCTTTGCACGCTGTAGAGCTTTTTGCCTTAAACTTGCATAAACGCTCAAACTGTCTTCGGATAAGCAGTCACATCAACGCCATCCCTTCCTTTTTTTTAAAGAAATGCGTCTCTGGGTTCCTTTTAACTTCCTTGAATCCCTCTGTCACCCGAATGGATCTTGAGAAAGGGAAGAAAAAGCGGTCTAGGAAGAGATTCGATGGACAAGAAGGTATCACTTTTCTGTTTCAAGGGCCAAGTCTCTGAAGAATCGTTTGTTCTAGAGCTGGAAAACTACATCCGAAGCACAAAGAAACCACTGTTTAAAAGCTTCGTAGACCAAAACGCTCAGCGAATAGTTCATTGGTCCTTGGACAAGGACCGTGATACAAGCGAGTTGTTCTCACTTTGGAAAAAGCGTTTTGCTTTAACATATAAGGAGCTCGGCAAGATTCCCAGTGCAGACACGTTAAGTGTACTTCAAACTGCCTTGACAGCTGTCACTGACTCAGTTTCACTTTAGGTTCAAAGGATCTTGTGACACTAGATGGAAGAATATGAAGGAATTGATTGATTCCACTGTAAGTTTAAGAATAAAAGACCCGAGTTGTATGGCTTTTTACCTTGACCTCGTCGATACTAAGTGCTTTTGACTCAACTAGATGCAAACAGAGTTGACATACAAGATTCTGAGCATGAAGTCGTTGCAAACAACAGCAGACTGGACCGAAGCAACCTTCAACAAAGCCGTAGCAAGTGGATCAACAAATCAAGGATCGTCTGCCTCAACATCGTCAGACCTTTCCCCGACAATGTCTTCAATACCTTCCCCGGCAATCCAACCTGAACCTGATGTTGTTCCTTCTGCCCATCAATCCGACAAGAGCCATCGTGCGAACACCAATGACGGCGATGACAACGATAGCACATTCGGTATCGAACACTTCATCCATGATATGACTTATAAGTTGGTAAGGAAAAAGAGCGATCCGAATACACAACACATTGTATACTAATATGTTTGCGTTTTGGTTTCAGCATATGGGATACACACTGTCCGAGGAACAGGCACAGAAGTTGATTGGAATAAAGGATACTATCGACTCGGATATTGTCTCGACAATGATGAAAATGGGTGCACACGTCTTGAACAAACGATTGACGGAAACCACGCCCTTGGCGACTGAAGACGCATTGTTGGAGCTATCAATTTCGAGAATCATCAACATGCTGGATATTTCGATGCAAAATACCTATCGGGAATTTTTCTCACAACATCAATGGGCCTGTATCCACGACGTTGTATCGACAATGAATCTGGATAGCTACGATGGCCTATCACCGGAATCAGGTGCCCTCTTCGATGCCATCATTCATGCAGGCGACGATTTCTATGATGTCATCGCTTTCATCGACGAGAAAAAATGGCAAATATCGAAAACCCGACATCAGCAACGAAGTCAGCTCTATATCCTACTCCTCATCATGGAGCATATCGTCCGAAACTCGGAACGCTGGTCAAAAAAAGGCGACGAATCTGAAATGACTTTCTATCGTAGATTTGCGACCATCCTGGAGTTCGTTTTCGATTGCACAGATGTAACATTGGTGGACGGTGATCACTCTTGCGAGGCGACAAAAAATGTGGCCCATTTGAACAAGGCAATCTTTATCCCCATGCAGACAGCACCAGCGTATGGAAAGAAGATCGATCTCATGCTGAGATACGACGGCGATATGAAGATAGAACTATCTTCGAACGAATGGAAACGATCTCGAGTTCAAGAAGATTTGAAACTCAAGCAGCAATCAAAAAACTTACGCACCAACGCCGCAGTTCTCCACCATCTTAACAGCCACTGTTCAGCCGATATCAGCGAACTGCTGGCGATGGACTTTATCGGTAGATATGATGGACTGGATTGGTGAAACGTGACGATATTCGATGACTGACTCATGATCTTGACAGGCAATGTTGGTTACTTGTATATGATCAAGTTAACCGATGAGGGTGTCTACATCGCGTCTCTCCTTTCGAAATTGATGGTTCCCAAGTCTCTGTGCAATCTCGAGATGTTCAAAGAAACATTGGACTATCTCTTCAAAATGAAGGTATGCATCTTTGCACGCAAACAACACGGTGCTTACTTTTCTTTTGGAAGACATTCTTACTTCAGACCACCAAAATTCTCAAACGAGTTCTTTTTGAAAAAGAAATCAGCGAGCTGGTGCCATCTTTGCCAACAACAACAAGCTCTTCTAGTCACTCCTCGCCTGCCACTGCTGGTCACATCTACTTGGCCCCGAAACCAAACCAAGTCAAGAAAACGGGGTTACATGATTCTTCTCAAGACCAATGATACAGACAGCTTCTTTTTTCTCTTTAGCTTATTTGCAAAATTGTTCTCATCTCAGAAATATGCTAATAAAATTAGTTTACTATTATACGCCAGCCTTGTATATTGTGGCGCTATATGGTTGGACGGCGCTCTCAAGATTGTGCTTATCCATGAGCTTACTCCTTATGTTCAACCTAAGCGAACAAATCTGGTCTGGGTGTAATGCTATCTAAGTAGTCCAAAGAAGGCAAAGGGTTGCATCATGCCAGCATAAATTGTTTTGAGCAACAGCAAATCGTCACCTTCCAGTTTCTTTTCATCTTTTCATTTAACGTTCTAAACCCTAATGACAGTAAGGGTAGAGAGTAAAGAGCAGAGACCACAGAGATTAATGTACCTTATTATTACCTATTAATATTACTTAACGTTCTTCATAACTACCTACCATAACTTAATGTACCTTACATCCACCCTACTATTATGCTTCTTCGCAGTCTATTTTCCACGTGGAATGCTCCAGGATGGCCTTATTACGTACATTTTATACGCCTCCAGATTTATCCTTGCAGCCAGACTAAAATGTATTCCACGCAGCAGAATGCATTCTTCAGTTTCATCGTGTACCCCCAAATGCTGTATACACTCTACCGAGCAGCGGCAAATCTCGCTTTGATCAATTACTAAAAGAATACTGTGAAGGCGAAGTGCTTGTAGCCATCATTTCCGGCTATCCCATGGGGTGATTCAAATGCGTTTCATGGTAGGTTACATGGTATTTCACATTTTCATTCACATGCTGCATGGATAATAGCACCACATACACCACCTGGTTTCAAAGCAGCCTATGTGCAAAGTAAAGTAAATACAGAATTTGGCCGCATGCTAAATAGTATGCAGTGAAACGACAGTGATTCATTGAACATGAGTGGTTAGAGAAGGAACTATTTTCTGATGCAATGATATTGGGCCGAGGTCTGCGAGATCTACTTTCCTCAGCCATTGTGCCGAATAGCATGATGGGTTCAGTCTACGACGGGCTGGAGCACGGTGATAACCGGAGCAGCCCAGTGCGGGTCAAATGTCAGTGGGCTTTCCTGTGCTGTTTATGATTGATGTGAATAGCACATCACGTAGCACATGGAATAAGGAGAGCACGTGAGCCATCGAGTGGTGCATCCAAGGAGCATTCGACAAATCGACCTTCGGGTGGAGCGGGGCACGTGCTAGGACTCCTATACACGACACTGGGCGCTTGCATGCACCCGGTATGCAAGGACCGTATACCCATTTACAGTGCAGTATTTGATAGACTTTACTCCTTGATACAAAGATATGAGGTAGGAAGACTCACATAGGAGGGAAACAACTCACAATGTACAATAGTTGTATATGTAAACTAAGTAAGTAGCTACCTTATCTACATGGTCAAGCGATAGAGGCCAGCAGACAGAAACACTAGATATTTGAATTGATTTGATTTGATTTGATTGAGGACTCTGTCATCTACCATAAGCCAGATACATAGAATAAAGTGCTTACCCACACCGAAAACACCTAGACCGACGGCGGTGCCCTGTTTGCCAGCAATCTTGTTGACTTTGGAAGCTTCACGGAACGCGTAGATGCCAAGACCAGAAAAAGCAGCTGCGCCTGTCAAACGACAGGGCAAACAATCCGGGTAGTCTTCCTTGAGTGGCTTTGGTTTTGACTGGTCCATAAAATATATATATGTATATATGTGAGAGAAGTATGCTCACTTATGATAATCTAATGTATTCTAATGAAGTAGTGAAGAGGATCGGGTTTTATGGTCATGTCCATTGAAACCGGGAAACGATGAGCTTTACTTTGATATTATTTATCTCTTTTTTTTTCCTTACGAAACAAGAACGCGAGTGAAATGACTCTGACTCTGACTTTGGCTGTGTCCTGTGTGTCCTGTCTCTATGTCCTGTGTCTATGTCTGCGTCTGTGTCGGTGTCTGCGTCGGTGTCGGTGTATGTATATGCGTCTGTGTACAGTATTATGTGTTTAGAAAAGTGAGCCTTTCGAATTTGGTTGGTTCAAGCACAATCGGCTGGCTGCAGGTGGGATTTGATTCGAACGCAAGACGGCGTCACACTCAACGACCGACTGGAAAGCGGCACTTTTTTCCCTTTTGCACTTGGTGCCTTTTACGCATCTCTCTTTTTTATCCGGGTCTGTCTGGGTTCTCTCTCTCTCTCTCTCTCTCTCTCTCTTTCAATCAACCCAAAAATCACTCTCAAAACTCTCTCCTTTCTTTCCATCCGCTCGCTCTCTTTCGTCTTTTCTCTTTTCCTCTTATTTTCTCTGTCTCTCAACCCGATCGGATGGCTGCTTTGCATTACACAACCCATTCGGACCTTGTCAAAGGTAGAACTCGATCTCTATACTTTCTTTTTCTTTTTCTTATTCTCTCTCTCATTCTATTGTTCATATTCTTATTAACATTATCTTAACCTGGCTTTGACTTAGGACGCAAACGCAGATTGTCCGAGGATGAGGACATGAGCGATGCACCGCAGCCCACCTCGCCCACCCCAACTCCTGCCGCAGCAATGCCACGCATGACTGACCGGCTGCTGATTGCACGTACCCAGCGGCAGCAAGGGAAGCCAGAAGAAATCAAGCGGTTCAAAGCTGACACTCGGAAACGATCGACCACGACACATATGTTGGGTAGGTGTCTTTTTGTCTTCTGTCTTGTGTCGGGTTGTACGTCATACGCTCAAATTGACTTAACCCACATGCCGCTTCTCTCCTTCTCTCCCCTCCCACACTTCTTATGTTTCTAACTTCTTTTTTTTTCTTTTCTTTTTTCATTATACATGACCGTCAGCCACTTTAACGAAGGAAAACCTCATTAACCTCGTCTCCTCGCTTATCGAACGATACCCTGACATCCGACAGAACATCATTGCTCAAATACCCCCGCCTACCGTGCAGTCCGCTACCGAAGTGTTGCGTGATCTGAGGAGGAAACTCGACCAGAGCTTCCCATACAACCGCAACGGTCCCTCCCGAAATAACTACACCTTCTCGCGCGTGCGTGGCCCGTTGACCGCCGTCACCGTACGTACAGCGAATTTTTTTTTCTTATTTTCTTGTCAAGTCGCTTATACCGTCTTTTATCTCCTTAGGATTCGGTTGCCAGGTTCGCTGATCATTTCACTTCTCCCTCTTCACTCGTTTTCCCCACAACCTCTTTCGAATTCCTCGATATCGCCGCCCAAGTAACACATAGTCTGCCTGACTGGGACGACGAAGGTAAGCGTTTGACTTTTTGTAATGGGTCTCACTCACTTTGCTCACTCCTTTTTTGACCTGACCTACAGAAAACAATGAACCGAAACATGAACTCTATTGTCAACTGAACGATTACTGGAAGCGTGCCATTGACAATGCCGCATCTAGCCTGGAGGGAGGCCAGAACTTCAGCCATGGCACTGTCAGCGTCTGGTCTCGACAGCTCATCCAACACAGCACCATGGTTACTCGTAACGAATTCCACGATGCCGTCCACCAATTCTACCAACGTCTTGGCCACTTCCTCACCTCGACTCCTCCTCATCACTCTGTGGAAGACGCCATGGCGCGTTTCTCGTCCCCGCCACCTCGCATGGTGGCTCACGCCGATCTACGCAGATAAACGCATGACAGCCATGCATTCTCGCTCTTTCGCGCCCTCTGTCTCTATCCCTGTCTTCCTGTCTCTCTCTTCTTTTCTCACAGCGCTCTCTCTCATTATCAAAGCACCTCTAACTCTATCAGTTCAATTTCATTTCGCTTACTCACATGGCAGATGATGAAGCCATCTGCGTTCATAGTTACCCTTTCGCTCTCTTTCTCGTCTCCTCTTTGCTCCTCCTCTTTCTCTTTCGCTCTCTCTCTCTCTCTCTCTCTCTCTCTCTCTCTCTCTGTCTTGTTACCCTTCAAAGCAACCATCATTCATGAAATACAATCTCCAACATTGAAAATCCCATGTGTGTATGTTATATCTTATCTTACCTTTTTTATCGCAGTACTTAGTATACTTAATTGTATCTCGCTGCATTGGCTTCATGCCTAGTCAATTTGACTAAGCCAAAGGGCGAACACTTCCCCATGTCGCGTTTACCTCTGTGTGTAATGCTTTCTTCCGTATGATGGAGGCCGCGTGCACTTGTTCTGCTAATTCACTCTGTTTCTGAGCGGCACGCGTACATCCGATGATGCACATGTGGACGATATTGCCGATATATGTACAGTGGCACATCCTGCCCGATGATGATTATGGATGGATCACACACATATGGAGAGCGGCAAATCTCAGCCAGAGACGAGTTTGTCGTTTCTTGAGTCTCTGTCGTCTATGTGTAAACATTCATGCGGAATCTCGATGCATTGCGCTGCGTCCTCACAAAGCTCTGTTTATTTTTAACTCCGTGGACGCGTTTTTTTCATCCAGACAAGAAAAAGACCTGCTGATCTAAGCATCACTCATTATGGACATGGATCCATCGATTGAGAACAGAGAAGACGCAGTGTAAGGATATGAACTCTCCTGAAGAAAGGTGATCTGAAGAAGTGAATGGTTATGACTGTTAGTGTGGTCGTGGACGTGCACTCGCACGTGTATCTCCCAGAATACGTGGACCTGCTCCGGCAACGAACAGAACCGCCGTGCATTGTGCCGCCGGAGAGACCTGAACTCGATGAGCGCTTGGTGCTCGATGGCAAGGAAGACAAGGGCAGCAGTCATGGACGGCCTTTGAACCCTGATTTTTTTGACGTCGATGAAAAGCTTCAATTCATGGACGACCACGGCATCGACATATCCGTACTGAGTTTGCCCAGCCCTTGGCTCGACTTTCTGCCCAAGGAGAAACACACGGCCGAGCTCGCGTTGACGCTGAACCGCGCGATGCAGACACTGTGTGAGGACCCGAAGACACAGGGCCGCCTCTACGGCTTTGGCGTGCTCCCGATCTGCTCCGTGAAGGCCAGCGTCCAGGAGGTCAAGCGTATCGCTAAACTGAACCGCCTGCGTGGCGTGATCCTGGGTACGAATGGCTTGGGCAAAGGTCTTGATGATCCCAACCTGGAGCCGCTGTGGTGGGCCATCGCTGAGCATAACCTCGTCGTGTTTTTGCACCCACATTACGGCATCGACGTGCCCCACTCCCAGTTCCAGGAACTCGGTCACTGCATCGAGCACGCCCTCAGCTTGCCTTTCGAGACCACTACAGCCATCGCCCGCATGGTCATGTGTGGTATCTTTGATAATATTCCAGACCTGAAGATCCTCCTCGCCAACGCAGGCGGCACGATTCCCTTCTTAGCCAGCCGCCTTGACTTTGTCGTCTCGCACGACCCAGAAACAGCCTCCATGCTCTTTTACCCGCCCTCACACTACCTAAAGCACTTTTACTATGATGCGGTGGCGTACGACCAAGTCGGCATCATGGCCACCGCCAAGTTTGCAGGCCCCCAAAACATCCTTTTTGGTACCGACCATCCAACCTATCCGCCCCTGGAGGAGAACGCAGGCCGCTGGATAACCGTCACACGCAACCTCTCTGCCATCCACGACGCGGATATCGAGGAAGGCGCGCGCATCAGCATACTGGGCCTCAACGCCTTGCGCTGGCTCGACCTCCGCATGCCTGAGGCGCGACCTGTGCTTCCTATACCACGCGTGGCCACCCCGCCGCCCCCGCCACAGTATGCACGACCGCGCCCGCCACAGCCCGACGTCGGAAAAGAGCTCCAGAAACCGTTCCGCGATTACGACGCCCCACCGCCGTCCAAACCCGACCTCAAGGGCAAAGGGAAGGCAGAAAACATCACGTCTATGCCCATCATCGAGGCGCAGCGGGGCCGGCCCAAACAAGACAGCTACCGCCAGCCAGTGCGCAACTTCTCCGAAATGTCCGCAGAGCCTCTGGAAGAAGACGAGGACGACAGGGCCGCCATGGATCGTCTGGTGGAGACGACCTCAGAAGAGGAGAGTACCGACCTTGAATACGAAAGCGAGTCTTCGGGGCCCTATGGTCGCGGGGAAGAATCGTCTGAAGAGGAAGAGCCCAATGCACCTAAACAAGTGTCAGAAGAGTATCTCGAAGATCTCCTCGCGCAAGAAGGCTATGACGAGGATGATATCCGCTCCGATATTCCCATCGAGTTCTCTGATGAAGAAGAGGAAGATGAGGATGAAGACCACGACGAGGGGAGCGGGAGCGAAGATGGTACGGGTAGACGCAAGTCTTCGGCTGCAGCGGACCGGAGACGCGGTCGCGGTCGCGGTCGTCCTCGTGGTGGCAGTAAAACGCGTGCAGCCGGATCTGGACGCGGGCGAGGTCGTGGGCGTGGTCGACGAGAACAAGGCCATGACGGCGAGACAAGCACCGGCCGTGGCCGCGGTCGACCGCGAGGCAGCGGGGTGCGCAGCCATTTTGATCTGAGCAGACTTACCATTCAAAAGGAAGACAGACCGGCTGCAGAAGGTGAAACCGCGAAACGCGGTCGACGACGCAGAGTTGAGAGAGTCACCACTGATATAACCAAGAAATGAACGGATGATATTAATGGGTGTCCTTTTTGTGATAAGTGTGGTATCGTCTAATTTTTGTGTATTTGCTGATTTTCTGCCTTTGGATATTTACGAATGGATGATCGAAGAGCTATGTGCAATTACAAGGAAACCTTGCGGGTGGGGAGTGGGGGGGGGGATAGTAATATGTTATCATGTCTTTGACTTTGCCTTTGCCTTTCCTTTTCCTTTTTCTTTTGGTTTTTCTTTTTCTTTTTCTTTTTCTTTTTCTTTTCCTTTCTCTTTCGTTTTCGCTTTCGCTTTCGCTTTTTCTTCTGCTTCTCGTGTTGCCTGTTGCTCCAGCTGCTCGAGTACATCGAGATTATTGATATTATGATCATACAAGCAAGTGTCTTCAAACTGGCACTTGTCAGTCTCATCGCCCGTCATCAGAAAAGTGGAGTGGGCCAGACAGGGCGTGGGCTTGGGTGGTTCTCGCAGGGCCCGTAACTCGGCGGGTGTGATGGATCGGTTGGCGCGCCACTTGCAGTCCTCGTAAAGCTCTTCTAACTGCTGGTTAACGCCCACAATCGTCCTTCGACCGCGCTCATAGCACTCCAACGCCTTCTTGTACTCGCATGACTCCTTCCACAGGTCTCCTTGCCATCGATAGCCAATCGCATTGAGTGGGTAGTTCTCCACCAGCTCGTTCGCCGCTTCCCAGGCATCGTCCATTTGCCCAGATAGAACGAGGTTCGCCATATGCTGATCAATCGTCATGAGCTGCCAGTCTGGATCGTTTCTTTCCTCCTCCGTGCCCGTGTTGACATTCCAATCGTCGTCGGAGAGATCGTCAAAGGACTTCATGGCGAGGATACTTTCCACCTCCTCTCTCCACTTTGGGTTCAGGTAGTCCTGGACGTCTTCTTCGTTGTACTCGGGCATCGTTGTCGGGCCCTTCAGGCGCTGGAACCGATGGACACCCTCGCGCGTGTATTTCCCCTTGTCCTCTAAATTTTCAAACAATCTGCGCACGTCCTCGTCTGGTTCCTGCCCGTCGTCCTCGTCGTCTTCCACTTCATCGTCCGAGTTTTCCCTGACGCCGTGCTGGAACGCGTTTGCATCCTCGTCAGACGACGTCGGATATTCGTCACTTATTGAGTACTCGCTTAGTACGTCTGTGTCATTAGGATCCACCAACATATTCTAAGAAGAAATGAAGAAGGAAAGAGGAAAACGCGTGCGGGCGTGTCCTGCACACATTCTTACTGCTGAGTCCAATTCCCAAGTCAGATGTCCACGTGACCTAAATAGACATCTATCTATCATATAATAATAAAAATAGTCTCCGTAACTTTTAATTACATAAGCAAAACTTTGGAGGCGAGGGTTCGAATCCCGTGCAGGGAGTCTTCATGGCGGTATTCTTTTCGCTATAAGGACAGTCCAATTGGATAAAGAGACCAAGAGAAGAGTGGATAGGGCATAAAGGGTGCCGTAAAGAGACTTAAGCTGACATAACATCTTGAGTGACCTGACTTTGTAAATGATTGAACATTGGAGCTCTTCTACTACTGTATTAATGGAAAAAGAGCCGAACAAACCTATCAGAACATACCGCTGATATCTCAATATGTATCTCACACTGCAGGTTGAAACGTCATAGCGAGGATGATAATATTGCGCCAGCTTTTGATACAGGTAATAAAAGGCGGTTACCTTTCAACCAATACTCTTTAGGTCATATATTTTGTAAGCACTGCTCTCTTAATTCGCACACAATACACCAAGCCTAGAACATCTTTTCCAAGTGTTTTCAGGTTGCCTAAGCATGTAACGAGGACAATCTAGAGTAACCTTAGCATGCGCGGTGAAGAAGTAATATTAAGAGGATTCATCTTGAGATGACAGCAAGGGTTGAAATCATTTTTATTCGTGTAGATAAAGCAACGACTGAAAGGGAGAATTGCGTTTGGAGATAACTAATGAGGACAATGTAGGGTGAGCTGAGCTGGACAATGTAAGAAAACCAATTGTCAAAGTTGGCCTGGCAGAGTACAAAATTACCACTCAAGGTTCTTTGATTTCTTCCTCGACCCTATCTTACTGACGACTATCACCAGAGCAGTATTGCGGACCGCTACCATTACTCAATCTATGACACTTGACTTTGCTTACTTATCCTCATCGATCTTATGGTAAATGTGCAAAGCGTGTAGTCACCCTCCTGTATGAGAGCAAAAAAGCGCGTCTCTTCTATCTACAAAGCACGATATTCCTTGGGCTTTTTCACCATTTAAGTTATACCTGAAAAATCTGTCATACGCGGCACACATTTCAGCACTATATCCGTTTTTGACGATGAGTAACCTAAGCGAACACGCAAGGCACAGATAGCACTGACTAGGTACAGTGGAAGTGCCAAAGTGCCTCTCATGATCCCAAACAACGAAGCGCACGTTTACCCGCTCTCGCGAATATATTTAAATGCTGACTCTTACAGTACTCGACAAGATGCTTCGATATAGAAAGTGCAGTCTGCAGAAAGTTTCTCTTCGGTGAGTGCGCTGCAAACATGAGCTTTTAGGCAAATACCCTGTAAGGACATTATTATTAATCTGTTTTGAAATTTGTCATACTTCCATTTTGGCATCGTATTTACTGCAATAGAACAGTATTTCATCATATGAAGGCTTTGATCTGCTATATACATGTACTGATCTCGACTGACATTGACATTATATAAAGTCCTGACACGGCAGAGTGCATTAAGGTAAGTATCCGGGATAGGAAGCTGGACGGCAGATGGGACTTGCGAATGCATGATAAAACACTACTATAAACTGAATACTACTATCNTACTATAGCTTTGCAATATTTTTCCTACACAAACAGCTCTCAGTGGACTCTAATATGCGAGTGTCATTTTTAAAATAAGCAGAATTATCAGATAGCAGCCTCCTATTGTCTGGAAACAAAGCGACATACTGCAATTTAAGCCATCACTCGACCACAAAACAAAGTCATTGTCAGCTCGCGATCTTTTGGTATATGATACATCTGTCACAAAGATCTCGCGGTAAACTTCAGCCTCCTACATCTCGGTAGCTACTCTTCTGCGATAATCTGGAGAGTGACCCAGTTTTCTTAATTACACTGATGTGACGACTGACGAGTGAACACGAGGCTCTTTTACTGTAAATGAAAAAGGCCAAACAAACCTATAAAAACACATAGCTTATGTTTCAATATATCTCACGCTGAATTTTCCAAAAGCCCATAGCAAGGATGATAACATTGTACCAGCTTCCCGCACACGCGAAGCGTAGATGGGGGTATGGGGGCTGGCCCCCATCAAGCCGTGGGAGCGGCCTTGGGTGACCGGAGATTAAGTGGAG
>JAMAMT010000131.1:0-70608 GCA_023630325.1 Syncephalastrum sp. PYS2702
CCCCCTCTCCATAGGCATGCATAATGTAGTCTTTTGACCAGTGCTATCAGCCTTTAATAAACAACCTTTCATCTCGGACATGTTTGCGGATATTTTTTTTCAAACCTTATTTTAAATATAGTGCAATACTATTTACGGAAATTATAAGGGAAATTTCCCCATTTTTGACAATAATTTCGAAGTTCTTTTTCCATTTATGGTAGTCATCTTTGACTTTCCTTTTGCGGCTCTGATTGAAGACCCGACCATTTCTACACTTGGTTCCTTTGACTTCCTTCTTCTTATTTTATACGTCTTGTTCATATACTGTGTTCATCATTCTAAGCTGTTTGTATCTAGGCATAGCTCATTCATCTGTATCCCCATTGATACTTGTTTAAGTTTTTCCCTTTGCTCTCATTTCATGAAGCCCGTTCGGATACATACTTTATTTTGTCGACGACATTGCGCCATTATTTCAAGCAGGAATGAACACATATAATATCTGGAAGAGGAATCAGAACGGACACAAGAGAACAAACGGTGAAAAATGTGCGAAAAAACCTTTTTTATTTTGTCCGCTACTTCTTTTGCAGATCAACCTCAGCTCATTGACAAAGGACCGAAGAAACAGGCCCCGAAAAAAAAAATCACCAAAGCACTTTTCTCCCTTCAAAACCCGAGAGCAACAACTATAGAAGGAAGCTTGTCCCTGCAGCACCCAGCACATTTGCACTCTTGCCCGAAAAAAGACATTCCTTTGGACTCATTTCGAGATCGTCGTTTTGACATCTCAGCGCAGCTTCCTCGAAACACCAAGGGCTCATTTCCGGCCATCCTCATACTCTTGTGGAGAAAAAAAGAAAACCATCCTCGCTCTCACCTGCTACAACGTTCATTGACATGATTGCCAATCAAGTACTTTCTCCTGTCCTGTCTTTCTCTGACATTCGCCGTTCAGCTCTGGCTCGTCAAGGCAACAGAAACTTGGCAGTCGCCTTTTTGTCCAAGCTCCAACGGGACTTCAGATCGCGTCAAGCCGACGTGTACTGCCCCACGTGCGGCGAACTGGGCCGTCTTGAGATGCACATTGGACAAACCGGAGCAAGCAAACCAGCAGTGCCTGAATTCATTTGCTTTGACTGCCCCCCAATCTCTTACGTCGAGGTACGTAAGCAGCTTGACGACTTACTCAGAGAGGACCAGCCAGCGACGCCGCAGCCGCCAAAGGAACAGCAGCCCGAGTATTCCGCTTACGCTTTGAAAACTTTGACTGCCCCTGTGGAATTCAAGGAACAACAACAGCAGTTTATACCCAACGAGATGCAGCAAGAAGACCAGCAGATACAACGGTTAACTACACTGTTCGAGCGCCTTCCTGCCCTCCCCAAAGCGACCTTGCAGGATACGGCCTTTCTTGACGAACCAACCGCCCAGGGCAGGCTACCCGCTGACGCGCGAGACCGCCCCACTGCCAAGTCGAAATGTGCCCACCAGCCGCTCACGGATGCGGATGACAAGGAGTACCTCTCATTGCTTACTCCTACGACCCGCCCTGCCAACGTCCAAGATCCCAACTTTGCTGCTGCATCCCGACCCAGCGTCTCTGCTCGTCCTCGTCGCACACCACAATCAATTGCCGCTGCTGTACGCGCCCTTACGCCCGTCGATCCTGAGACCCACGGATACAGGTATCTGTACCTGTACACGCGTCGCCGTATGACCGTGTCGCACTTTCGTGCTACCTTGAAAACGCTCAAGGTAGACAATTCACGTATTTTAGACGTGCACTTTCCTGACCGTCAGGTTGCTGCTCTACTGGTCCATAATGAGTATGCACCTGTGTTTGAAGAGCACATGGCCAGCAAGCGCGTTTCCTTGCTTAAGGATTTCGACCCTCTGAACCCTGAAATCATTCGTGATCCAGCCTACCAAGACGCCACGCTTGAAGAGCGCCAAGAAAGGGCCCGAGTGGTGCACAAGACCCACCTTCTCACTGCCCTCAAGCTTATTCGTGACCCAGTCAAGGGCTCGGTTGCCCGTTCTTTTCATCGTCAGAACTGGATCACGGATGAAGACCTCACTGCTGTGCTCGAGACAATCGCCGCCTCCCGACGAAGCCGCATCAAAGATCAAGAGCAAGCTGCTAGCGCACTGCTTCAGGACACGTCTTTGGTCGAGGACTCGTCGCCCAACGGCGTCAAAGGTATGGCCATAGATCCCACTCTGCGCACTCCCCCCCAAAAAAAATCGCCCATCATCGATGAAGGTGTGATATCACAATCATACTTTGGAATGGGACGGGCCTGCCTCGGCATGCCGGCCAGTACACTAACTGATACTGGTTTAAGATCGCAAGTCTGTGCACCTTTCCGCTCCTCTCGCCTCGCCTCCTCCACAACCGGCATCTGATCATCACCGTTCCCTTTGGCGTACTAGCAAGCTTGAAGACGATACGTTGAACGGTCCTTATCCTGAGCGCCTTTTCCATGAGACAGCACCAGTTCTTCGTCAGACCCATCAAGCAGTGGATGAAGACTTTTCTCAAGTGTCCACTCCACCAAACCTTGATGCGAGTGCAGACGCCACCACGGATACAGTGCACGCTACCCATGACCCGCCTGTGAGACGCAAGATGCCTCGTGTCAAAGATATCGAGGGATTCTGGACCGACACCCTCGACACAGCGTATAAGCATCGCGAGCTTTGCTACCGCCGCATGCGTAACGCCGAGGGTCTTCAGAAAGCCGTCTGGTTTACCCGTCGCAAAGAAGCCGCCAATTCTTTCAGTGCGCTGCTCCGGCAGCGTCGCCGCCAAGTATGCAAAGAATACTACGGCGATCTAGCTACGCAGGACTCCGTCTAAGCACCGGCACCATTCAACAGATCCAGACAAAGTCGCAGATCCGAGCCATGTTGCTGTCCATCGTATGATCACCCACCACGGCACCGTATTGATGGCTCGTCCTTGCCCGTCTGCCTGTGCCATTGCTCCCTAAGCTATGCAAAGGCACATCACCTCTAGATGATTGTCCTTTTTCTCCAGACGTGCATAAACAAATAGGGCTTATTTATTTAGAGTGCAGATGTCAATCTTTTTGACAATATACTGTATATAGTATCGTTCGTTGGTCGACTGCATATTAGCAGGCGCTCAGGTCCATATTAAACTTAGCATCTCTTCCTAGCGGATATGTCTTCAGGAACTTCAGCGGGCTAAGGCAAATTGTAAATACTACACATAGGACGAGCTTCATCCCAGGCTTCCGTGCAAAACAGTATCAAAGTGGAAAGAGTATTAAGCTTGGCAGAAACATATAATTTGGACAATGATAAAACACAGCACAATGGATCACCCCTATTAATCTCTTTGTTGTGTCATAAACCAAAGCTCTCTTTAGCTCTTATTTCTTACCTTCTCCTATTGATGATTACCCTTGTTGCATCCCGATGCCACTCTATTCATTCCCACAGCTAGCAACGCCAATGGCTGCTTTACTTTCGGACGAACGAATGTTCAACATTCATTCGAACAGTCTCTCGAGCAGTGGGCCCTCAGTCCACGAACAAGAACAAATAGGAGTAGTTTCGAACGAACAAGAACAAACAATTGTTTGCTCTTTGCCGGACTGTAGATTCAGATGCTCTGATAACTTATTCGCGAAGCTATTGCGGAAGCTATGTACTAGCAGCTGAGGAGCAGCTATCGAAAAGCGGTTCCCAATTTCAGTGGCATGTGATCCGGTGGCAAAAAGTCAGTAGAAATATCCAGTAATGCGTATTATCAAGTACTTCTCTATCACCAAGCTGTCCAGAATAGGCTGATATCCTCTGCTCCTTCTATCATTCTCCTGGTCGGCTTAACGAGCATCGTACTGACGCGCTCGAGAAACCTACCAAAAATCTGCGGCAATAACGCATTAGCGAGTGAAATGTGGCCATAGTAAAGGCACCGTGGCCGTCATGCGCGTCAATCTTGCCGGAATGGGGGTCGACTCGCGGTTAAAAGGTGCCAGACACAAGAATAGTAAGAAATTGCGTGGCGCCCATACACAGCGAATGCCGGTGGCCCTCACAGACAAACACCGGAATGAGTCGACGTGCGTTTTCCGTTTCGGCCCGGTGAATGCCGCGAATAAGGGCTCACTCCAAAGTAGGTATGATAAGTGTCCTTGTGCCTGCTTGGGTCGCGCCACAGCTTCCCTGATCAGCTCTCCGCTTGTGTGCGATCACCCTAGCAGGAGTCTCTACGAAAGACCTTCATCGACTGGAAAGCTAGACGGTAGTATAAACCCGTGTGGTGTCCTATCCACATTAAAGAATGAGTTTTCCGTTGCTGTGTTTAAAATAGGATACAATATCCACATGGCCCAGGCTCAATTTGACGTAATGCACACGCCAAAACGTACGCCCTGATAGCCTTTGCAGATCCCTTGCAGTGTAGATCATCATATACTGCGATTCATGCACTCTTCTTTATACAGTAACCCATGTTTTTGTTACCCCTGGGAAGACGATAAAGAGGAAGCAAAAGAAGACTCTAGATAAAAATACCTTGCCGGGAAAGGGCCCGTGCACTGCCTTTTCCGTTTATTCGTGCAATCAGACGTTCAGAAGCACCATGCGGTCGTTTAAATCATGCGCGCAGCTCTTTTTTTGGCTGCAACCTCTTCTTCTTTCCTCGCCGCGACGTCATTCCGTGCACCTCATTAGCTCGTTTCTTTTTTTCATTTATACCTTCGTCTTTCTCTTCTTGCTTATTCTCCTTTTTCACTCATGGAGCTTTCTCCTCAGCAATTGCATTATTTTAAGCGCGAACTCATTAGCCTCGAGATTCGACAAGAGCTCGACAAGCTGAAACGCGACCCAGAGCTATCAGCCGTGTTGCAGCCCACCGTGGCTGGCGACTATCCTTTCTTACAATACATTGCCCAAAAGTTTGTGGTCGACTTTCCTCTGCTGAAGCGAGGCAGCCATGACGACTTTTGGAAGCGATGCCAAGACTTTCTGAATGAGCTCTCGAAAGTCAAACTCGACACGTACACTCCGCGCAAGTCTGGCGCATCCCAGCGCCGCATTCTGGCTTACAAGATCGAGAAGCTTATGACAGTCGGTCTCTGCGCCGCCGTCAAGACCGCTCAGGGCCAGGAACAGGCCATCCACGTCAAGCCAGGTCAAGAGGACGATAAAGAAAACCAGACCGCCGACAAACTCGCGACGTCGATCGAGCAGGACCTGACTCTCCTCGAGAACGACGACCATTATCTGGAATGGCTCGGCTTCAGCGGCCTCGATATCAACGTCGTCTCCGTCCGCACCATCTCGGAGAAACGCACCCTCCGAGAAAAGACACACGCTGAGTTCATCCTCGAAACAAGCAAGCAAGACCAGCCACCGGTCCATGTCGCACGACGCCACGGTCAATTCAAACAGCTCTGTCTGGATTTGAGAGCGGCTTTCCCGACCGAAGAGGTCCCTTCGCCGCCGAGCAAAGCCAGTGATTCCTCCTATGATGGTAACACGAGCCACTTCCACCGCCGCCCGAGTGACCCTACCAGCCACCTTTACCGCGAAAAGGACCGCTTGCTGCTGCGCTCGTTCTTACACCGCGTCGCAGCTCAGCCGAAACTTGCCCGAAGTGATATTTTCGAGCGGTTCCTGTTTCAGGACCCGATCGAGCTCACCGAGGCCCAAAAGGCCGATGTTGAGAAGCGCCGCACGTTTGACCACGCCCGCCGCGAGGAAGAGGAGCGTTTCAAGGAGCAGGTCGACCAGCGCATGTCCGAACTCGATGATCTCTTGGCCATGCTCAAAAAGAAGATCCTACAGCCCGGTGGCCTCCTCGAAGTATTTGATACCATCAAGTCCACTGACCGCATCGAAAGTTTGCCCGAGCCCCTGCGCAAGGCCTTCGAATGGGGTCGCATCAAGTGAGTATCATGCCGTGGTGGTCGGTCCGGGTTGACTAACGTCACGCATCGCTCTAGTTTTGCATTTGTCCTGCATACTCAATTCGTAACCTCGGACCGCGCGTCCGAAAACATTGCGAACCTGAAACGTACCCACTCGCTTATGCCCTACCGCGCCATTGCTCAGCTCCTGAAGCTTTCCAACCCCTTTGCCATGGTCAAGGGCATCCTCGATCTGTTCCTGATGCAACCCCTTGGCAGAAGAAGCTTGTTCCAGAGGTATAAGGGAGAAGAAGGAAAAGAGATGTCGGAAAGACTCATTGCTTTGATAGAATTATCATGGCCAACATGAATGACGAGGTTAAGGAATACCAGTCGGATATTATCGCACTTGAGGCAGAGATTGGTGATGCGATTCTTTGCAAAAAGGTGCAGAATGCGGTCGAGACCCCGATCCTCGAAAATGTCGAGCTTTCCTGTAAGGTGTATAACGTAAAGCAACTGACGTGCCTGACGCTCCCTACTTAGCCCTCTCATCGATCCAAGAGACATTGGAGATCCTGCGTAACAGTGACATTGAGCCCGCGCTGACACCCGACCAAATCAAGAAGATTGCATTCGCCACCGAAAATGCCGAGCAGCGCAAGCTCGTCAAGCAGCTCCACCGGCTCTGGACTCTGTACGCCCAGAAGCGCGAGCACGAGCTGCTTATGGGCCTTGTCTTCCAGGGAGCGACGGGCGAAATGCTTCGCGAAATCTTCGCCATTTTCTATCAGCCCCTCGCTGAGGTTTACAAGGCCGCCAACATTGGCGACTCGATGCAGCAGCTCTCGGCCTTCCTCGACGACCTCATTACCTTGGTCGATTCGCTGAATGCGCAGGACGTGCGCAACACCGCGCAGCCTTTCATCGACCTCGTCCAGCGCCACGAGCAGAACTTTTACACATTTGTCCATTCGGTCCACAAGAACGATACCTCGCACCTGTTTGACGAGCTCCTCAAATATGTCGATGCCTGCTTTTCGCTCATCTCGAACGGCCTGCCGGGTCGTGTCGATCTTGATCAGACGGTCGAGGCCGCAGGTCTCACGCCTGAACAAAAGGCCGAGCTGCGCCAGGACATTGATGCCGTTTGCTCGTATCACCGCGAGCGCAAGGCCCAACATGTGCGTCGCACGCGGCAGAAGCTCATCATGGGGCAAGACGAGGGCGTGGAAGACGAGGCGCTCAACTTTTGGCCGAACCGCACCGAGATGCTCGGTGTGATGAATGACTTGGCTGAGCTCCAGGCTGACGACGACGACAGCTCCGATGATGAGTCGTCCTCTTCTTCCAATAACAGCAGCCAGGTCGCGCACGAGCTGACTATCCAGAAACCGCAGCTCAAGGTCTTGCCGCTCGTTGTGCCGCTCTTCACTGCTGCAGCTGCTGAGCTCATGGCTACCCAGGAACAACCATCTGCCTGATCCTACTGAATGATGTTTTTACATCCATATGCAGTATTCATGTGCGCTTTAGCTTGTATAAGTATTTTTCTGTTGTATACCATTCACATTAAAGAGTGATATCATGATCATTGTACTTGCTCTTCCTTCATGCATTGATTCTACCGAAATCACTTGTGATTATCTTGAATCGGCTCATTTCCGTCTGGGTGACCGCAAGCATCAGCATTGCTCAAATGATCGAATGCGGTACAATATGACGTCAAGTCAGGGCTCCCATTTGTCCTGCGCGTAACAGCCAGCAGTAGTCAATCTTTCGCTCCTTCCTATTTCTTATTCCTATTTCCTGTTCACCTTTTCCCATTTGTATTGTAAACCCCATTCGTCCATGACCGCCAAAGCAGCAGTAGAGACCTTGGGTACATTAACCACGCGTGCAATCGAGTCGAAGCTCATTAGCCAAGGGCGTCTTTGTTTAGTGCAGAAACTGTTGCGTAATCCGACCGTGCGCATCAAGAACCTGGAAGCGACGCGTACCAAACTCGAAAAACTCGTGGCAGATGGCGATAAGAATCTTCACTTTATCTGTGGCAAGTACCAAGTTTTGTCTGTGGCCGCCCTAGGTGACTTACCTTCTATATAGACTTTGACCAGACCATGTCTTTGTATTGGATCAGGGACAAGGTCACGGGGGCACTGACTCGTAACATTTCATGCCACGGCGTGCCTGGACGTTACTCCAAACTGGATCCCAACGTAAGCAGAGGCATAAAGGAAAAGGAGGGTGCTGTATCATATGTAGCTGACCCTGGAGCTCCCTTCAGTTTCGCAAGGTGACCGACAACCTGCTGCACACCTACTATCCAATTGAAATCAACAAAACCATGACGCATGACGAGAAGATACCCTACATGGTCGAGTGGTGGGAGAAGTCCCATGCTGCCATGATTTCGCAAAATTTGACGCGTGAAGGTACCCAAAACACAGCCTATATATCGGTCGCTATCCCTTGATTACCCCCTCTTACGCCGCGTGATGTAGATATCCGGGCCATGGCCGAAGAGTCGCCCATGCAATTGCGCCCTGGTGTAGATACACTTCTCCAACTATGTCAAAAGCGCAATGTTCCTTTCTTGGTCTTTTCGGCCGGTATCGGCAATGTCATTGACGAGACGTTAAAAGCACATAAGCTCATGTATCCGAACATGCACATTGTGTCCAACATGATGCATTTCAACGAGCAAGGCGTCGTGGATGGGTTTGATGAGCCGCTGATCCATTGCTTCAACAAGTCAGAATTCCAACTCGAGACCACGCCTTATTACCCACAAATCGAAAACCGGACCAACGTCGTGCTCGTCGGCGATTCGCTCGGTGACCTCCAGATGAGTCAGGGCGTGCGCCATGATCTATGCCTGACTATTGGCTTTTGCAATCATGACTTTGAAGCTCTCGAGCCGCGCTACATGGATGCATTTGATATCGTCATCATGCGAGATGCCAATATGAATCCCGTCCTAGATATTGTAGAATCCATGGAATAGATTCCATCATACTCCTTTTTTTTTGTTTTTGCACGCACACATACACGCACACACATAACTTGAGCTTCTTTTTTTTTTTTTCTGATTGATTATTCGGTAACGGGTAAGTTTGAAGGGTAGGGGAAGAACGTATGACGTTAGAAACAAGAGGGAAAAGAGAGAGAACATAAGAACAGTGAGGAAGAAAAGAAGATTAAAATAAAGGGAAAAAAAAGACAGAGAAAGTAAAAAGAAAGATAAAAGGAACGAAATAAAAGAAAAAGGTGACGAACGAGAAACGACGAGCATAACATGAATACCGCTCAACTCGTTCTCACTCTCTGGCTTGTCTCTGTGATGTTTCTTTTGACAACCTTACGTCTCCTTGCTCTTTTGTTTTTTGCTTTTTTGCTTTTTTCTTTCTTTACAAAACAATGCAGCCCTTCTTCTTCTTCTGCTTGGGCGCAGGAGAGAGGACGGCGCGGATGGCCTCGTCAAAAACGTTCTTGAGACCGGTCTGGGTCAGGGCGGAACACTCGAGGTACTTTACGGCGCCGATATCTTTGGACATCTGGACAGCTTGTGTATAGGTGATCGCGGACATACGCTTCTCGCGAAGACGGTCGACGGTCTGCTTGTCTTCACGCAGATCGAGCTTCGTACCGACCAGGATCATGGGTATATCGGGTGCGTGGTGGCTAATCTCGGGGTACCACTAATAATGATAACAGTAACAGCAACAGTGACAGTCATAATCATAGTAGTAGTCAGTATCTATGCATATCGTCTCCCTAACAATAGAAGCGCGTTACCTTAGTGCGCACGTTCTCGAACGAGGGCGGGCTGGCAATCGAAAAGCAGACCAAGAAAACGTCAGTCTGCGGGTACGAAAGAGGTCGCAGTCGATCGTAATCTTCTTGACCGGCCGTATCCCACAAGCCTAGACTGACGGGCTTACCGTCCACCATGACATTGGCAGAGTAGTTGTCGAACCTAGCAGGAGAAGACACATGAGTCAAAGGATAAAGGTGGGTCGAGAGATTGTAACAATGAAAGAGGCAAGGGATGCTTACACGGTGGGGACGTATTCGCCAGGAAAGGCATTGGTGGTATAAGAAATCAAAAGACAGGTTTTACCAACGGCACTGTATAGAACAAAGGTCAATCTAACAGCCTAGACAAGTCATCATCTCGGTAGCCGTACCCATCGCCGACCACGACACATTTGATGGACTGCATTTGGATCGAGACAGAAAGAGAGGGCGAGAAGGGCAAATCTTTTATCCGTCAAATCACGCACTCAAATAAGCGCAAAAACAAGTCCGAACCTGAATCCTGTTGAAAGGATGTGCGTGATTTAGAAAACGACAGCTTTGTTTTTTTTTTTCTTTTCACTTCTTCATATCCAAACGATAGCACCATCATCGTCACTTTGCAGCCTTGGTAATTGCTGTATCTATAATTATTATAGTACTATGTATATGTAAAACAATGTATATGTTTACGTCTATACTGTGTTCCATTCGTTTCTCTTTTTTCTTCTCCTGCTCTATCAGAGTCTATTTCCTCTCCACCCCCCTTTTAGGCTCCCCTTTCCCGCATAGACTCCCCAATTTTATGCCACCAGCACAGCTGATTTTGACTTTTGAGCCTGACGGATTCGGCCGCGCGCAGACTTTTTATTCTGATGGGACAGGCGTCCCTCTCTGGCCACTCGGCTCGGTTCTTTCTATTGTTTCCACAGATCTCATGCAACCACGAGTTTTCATACATGTGCTTTATTATCGGATTCTGAATCCTATGTGTTGCAGAAAAAAAATTGTGTGGCTACATACAAAGCCTTGTCACTTCCCAAAAGAAATCGTGCACATCCAGAAAAGAGTACTGAGTATCGTACATGGACGCCCGACATATGGACGCACCGTGATGAGACTATGTAGGCGTCTTTATCACTAGTTCTACCATAGACTAGGATAGATCATTGCATAACGTTCGTCTTGCCAGTTATCACTTACTCTCGTTGAGCAGTGTATAGTACGCTATGTGATAGTCAGTCTGTCCACATACGAACCTACTCCCGACAGGAGGACCATTTTTAACAATTCATTGTTAGACGCGCTATTACATTGTTTCGTCATACATCTACACGTAGAAATTGACGTGGTACAATTTCTGCGGAGCAAGAGGAGTGAACCGTGGCTGAGGGTCCGCATAATATTAGACCTAAGTATTGGGCATTTATTTGCCTTGTCATTTCGCTAAGGTCAACCTGTAGAATGACACAGGCAATATGGTGATATGTGAAGCTATCTCTTGTCATTTGGACGCCGCTCATTCCTTACACTTGTACGGGCATATATATATGACGTTATAAACGATGAGATTCCCATGTCACTAGTCGTCGTTCTTTACAAACTAAGGAGACGCTCTTTTATAATGCATGAACTATGGTACCTCAATCCATTACATGCGTAGTCTTTTCCTGTAAAGATACGTCTTTTATCGTTTGAGTCGGGTCACTTCTGATACCTGCCGTTAGAAAGGCGTGCTAAAATTCTGAACGTCATATCGCTGTGGTGCTTATGGGTCACGTTCCCCTATCAAGGTATTGGACAACGTGCTAACAAAACATTCGCCACACTGTACATGGTACACCATAAAGCATTATACGTTCTAGCCACATTTACATAGTGCATCATGCTCATGAATGTGTGTCAAGTGGGATATTTTATAAGCGGTCCATCTGCTTACCCCATACTGCCCGCTTTGTTTCCCCATGATAAATAATATTTCAAATTTCAGTATATTAATGAGGTACTATCAAGGTCATTTCTCCGTCTGGACAAGGATATGATCAACAGCTGCATTGAAGGATGTTTGAATGAAGATCCCATCCTTGTGACATGTTTGGAAATTGGAGTGATACCCAAAGAAGGAAAACTTCCAAATCCCGGTAATGACATGGACCCTTCCCTGCTTTCTTTTTTAATCATTACATCTTCCTTCTCTCCTGTTCTGCCTTTGCATCCTTCATATAAATGATTATCTCATGTGTTTACTATTCAACAAGAAGAAAGGTAAATAGGATGGATCCATGGTATGGAGCTTTTGTCAGTGTAAAAGGGCAGGATGAAGAAGTTTTTTATTTTATAGAGGTGGAGCTCGGGTGTATACGGCCGGTTGTACGAGCGGAATCCTCGATTCCTTCCTCTGTTTCTTTAGATTCTAACCCACAATTACTATCCATTGCACACACTCACTCGGCTTGTTCTTTCTTGTTCACCCTTTCTTTTTTCTCCTTTCACCTCTTTTCTTATTTTATTTTGACACGTCGTCTATTTTTCTAGGGGTGATGCACGCCACAGCAATCACAGCAGCCACCCCACTCCTTGTACTATTTTTCGGGCTGCCCTTTTCTTATGCATACCAGGCGGTTGTGAACTGCACTTGGCCTTGTCCGGTACAGGGCGATGTCTGCGTAGTGACAAACACAACCGTCCAATGTGCCTCACCGCGAAACTCACAGTATGTTTATTTGATTTGAATTGTTGTGAACCATTGACACTAAAAGACAACACAAAAATCCTTGACTTATTTGTATTAAAAAAAAAAAAAGATGGGTTCTATCACAACCGACACGGTCGCCTGTCTTCGTCGGTGAGATTGCCCGTCGGCTCACGCCATGCGTTACTTGTCCGTCCCCCAATCTTCCCGAGCGAGACACAGAAGTGAGCGTGTCCAATAATCAGACCGTCATTGCTTGGCCCCCGAGCGACCCTGGACGGCCGCTCGACTCGTTCCTCAGCGACTGCGACGAGGCCACCTTTTGCGACAATGGAATGTGCACCGACAAGATTCAACCCAACGGGCAATGCGCCTCCTCCAATCAGTGTACCTCGAATCGATGTGTGGATGGAAGGTGTGCCAGTTCGTCTGCAGCGTCATCGGCCACGGGCGAGGACCCGTGGGCAACCTCACACGTTTCTGAGGACAGTTCAAGTGATACAACCCACCGTGCTATTATTATCGCCGTCGTCATTTCGGTTGTGGTCCTCCTGTCCCTGTTATCATACGTCTTCTACTACCTCTACCGGAGGAAACGCGCGATGGCTGCTGCTGCTGCAGAGACACAGGCGGCTTTCAACAAAGACATCACCTTCCAATACCATCCACCACCGCCCCCACCACCATCATCATCACAAGCCATGCCTCTTGCATCATTATCATCATCCACACCTCAGCAGCAGCGACCACAGACGCAGCCGTCTCCTTCTTCTCTATCACCCACCTCTTCCACTCGCTCCCATTCTTCCTCTTCTTCGGCATCACAGCAACCCCAAATCCAGCATCAGCATCATGTAGTCACCAATCCATCAAGTCATCTGGATACGCCCACCCGTCAACAGATGCAGCTCCAGTATCAATTGCATCAGCAGCATTTTCATGCTGGCTCCGATTTGCCACAACATCCTCCTCCTCCTCCATATTCACCGTAACGCCCTCATCTCATCTCACCCCACCTCTGCTCCTCCAGTATTCTTCCTTAACTTGCATCTCATCCATTACCAACCCTGGTATATTTCCTAAGCAATATATACTCTTCTGTACCATACTATGTACTCTGTTCCTCGTTCCTGATGAGTCCTAAGCAAATGCGTACATATGTACATGTACGCTTCACTAGCCACCCAAAAGAATAGATTGTATAAAAAGGGATACCAAAGAGAGAAGCGTCTCTGCACAAACAGGTTTTAATTATTCACATATACTCGTGCCTGTACACACGTATTTTATAACGCGACTACTTCCCAGCAGTCGAATGTAGATTTAGTATGGCCCACATGCTCGTAAAATCCAAAGGGCGCCTTTCATATCTCTTTGTTTCTGTTTGCGATTGCATTGTCAGTGAAACGCTATGGCTGGTCGAATACAGGCGGTCAATAAATACAGTATATCATTTGCCACTTCATGCTTGGAATGAGCTTGACGCGTACACCGCCTGGCCGTACCGTCCATGGTCATGTCATAATCGGATAACCAGTAAACAAAGAGACAGTGAAGTGTATTTCGTGACGTTTTTAGACTCATCCAGCTGCTTCATGAACGAAGTCTGGTTTGTTTGGAGCTGGCAGCCTTTAGGAAATAGCGCGCATGACGTGCAAGAATGAATGGAGGGTTTTTTTGGCAGTCGGCAGGTAAGCACGATTGGAATAGTAGAGTAAAGATCTATTGTGTTGCTAGTATTAATTTTGCTGTTGGCCCTTCTGGACGCTGTCGATGATCTCCTGGAGACGCTTGCCAAAGACAAGTTTCTTCTCCGGGTCGATCTGGAGGTGGTGACGCGCCAAGAACTCGTCGACGAGGCTGTTGATATCGTTTTCGCGACGGACGACGATCTCGGCGTACACGCCGTCTGCAATCTCCAGACGCATGGTGAACATGATGGGGTTCGCTTCGGCGGGTGGCGGTGGAGGCGCGGCGGCGGGTGGCGCGGATGCCTGGGGTGCAGCCCATTTGGAGTCGGCCGACGACGACGTGGCCGACGCCCATTTGGACACGCCAGAACCGACGGCGGATGGCTGCGCGGGTTGTTGAGGTGGAGGGTGGTACTGAGAAGGAGAAGGAGCCGGAGCGTGCTGGTATGACCGGGGAGGCTGTTGAGAAGGCTGCTGAGGAGCGGCAGGAAGAGGGTTGGATTGCAGGTTCTGAGGAGCCCATTTGGACGCGGTGGAGGACGAGGCCCACTTGGAATCGCCCGAGCTGGTGCCCGCACCGGCCACGCCAGGCCGAGCAGCGGCAGGAGCAGGAGCCCAGCTGGAGGCGCTGGACGCGTTCGACGAGAGGGCGGGCGTGCTGCGGTTGGAGGCCGTGTTTGCTACACCGGCGGGCTGCTCCCAGAAGGGCGTGTCGGCCAGTTTGGATGAGCCCCAGGCATTGTTGGCAGGCTGGCGGATGGTGGAGGAACGTGAAGCGGGCGACGGCGACGGTGACGGCGTGCTGCTATGATACCCGCCGCGAGAGAAGCCACCACGAGCAGAGCCGCCGCGTGCGCCTCCCCGGCCGCGGTTCGAAGACGGTGGTGTTGCTGATCCTTCGGGACGCTTCTTTTTATTTTTTTTGCCTGTGCCTGGTGGGTTCGGCGGCTTTTTGCCTGAGCGCTGCGCCAGAATGTACTCTTCCGAGACGGGCTTGTAGTTGGCGCCCTTTCGATGCAGACCACCGCTGCCTAGACCACCAGGGCCCACCCTGGCGTTGGGATCAATCAATGAATCCCACCCCATTTTCGTAATGTTGAGTTCGGGCACGCCGGCGCTGGTGGCAGTCTCGCCGCGGCTTCCCCAGCTCGTCATTTGAAGAGGAGCGTACTCCTCGTCCTCAGACTCGTAGTACTCGTCCTCATCGCTGTAGACTGACATTTCTTTTCTTTCTTTTGTCGCCTCGGCTTACGGACAAAGAGAAGTTGTAACTGTGAAGGAGCAGGAAAGAAAAACACACATTCTGTTTCAAAGCCCGTCAAACACGATTGAGACAGGTCCAATGTATCTGTGAATTCTGCTCTTCGTCGCACAACCATCATTGGACACACACACTATGGTAAGTGAGAACCCCTTTCTTTTCTGTAATAGTACAAGCAAGAACACAAAAGAACACAAAAAGCAAAGCAAAAAAGAAGGAATAAGGGAAAAGGGGATTACTATGCAAGATTCGCAATAAAGCTTTTGATGTCCAATTCCTCTTCTCGCGGCTCCAGCTGAAGACTGCGGGTATAAAACACCTGATCGTCCTTTTCACCGGTTTCGAGGCATTGCAGCAGGTATCGCTGGATCTCGTCCACTTCTTGGAGCTTGTACGCGATCTGGAACTGATCGATCTCGTTAAGGATTCGCGTGATCTTGATATACTTGTCAAAATTGATCAGCTGCTGCCCGCCCGGGGACGTTCGCTGCTTGGCATTGCCGTCGTCAATGAATGTCATATCTGTCAGGTACACGCCCAAAAACGGCAGGCACGGCGCCACAGCGTTCTTGAGGCGGCGACGGTACTCGGCAAAGTTGCGATCTGAATCGGTTGCTTTGTAGATCGGTTCATACATGTTCTTATACTTGGCCGACACAAAGTCCCATGTCCGCTTCAACCGCGCCACGCTCGTCGACGCCAGCGCAGACCGGATCGCCATCAGCGTGTTATAGTTGCTCAATTGCAAGCAGCACTAATGCATTTATATGAGCCATCAAATCTGGTACTGCCTCTCCCCGTTTTGACCACTTACATCGCCCACTTTAATCCAAAACTTGATCATCTGGGCTCGCTTCTTGAATTCAGACTCGCGCAGGATCGTATCCGTTACCCAGCTCGTGATCTGTGTGCTGCGCTGGATCATAGCCTTGACGTGCACCGCCGAGCTCTGGCCCACCTTCTTCTTGAACTCTTGCCCAATCATCTCATTCGGCTGGATCTGGCAAAACAGACAGCTTTCCATCAGCGTCAGCTGACGAGCGATCTCCACCGGCTCAAAGTCCGAGACGGGCAGTCCGGTCAGCATCGAACCCTGACTCATGGTTTTACGGAGCGTGTTGCGCAGCGAGCGCGCAATATTGGGCGTCGGTGGCGTGGCTGATGAGGACGATGCTTCGGAGTGATCCTCAAAAAGCGTCAACGTGGAGGAGAATAGGGACGACCCGGACGCCAGCGAGAGATGCGAGCTGCTTGCGGCCTTGTGGAGTAAAGGCCGCTGTGGGGTAGTTTGCTGCTGGAGCTGTTGCTGCAGCAGCTGTGGATCCTGGTGGCTCTGGTTGGTAAACGACATTTTGCGGCCCGTGACGACCGATCCGCGCGAGGTAAACTTGATACGGATCAGGTCAAGCATGCGCTTCGCAGGGCCCGGCATGGCCTGCGACATGGCGCCTGTGGCAAAGTCGACGAGCATCGACTCGGTGCACGCATCATGTTCATAGCTAAAGTACATCTCCAGCCAGGTCTTGGTCACATTGTACACGCGCAGGCGCACCGGAAGCAAGACACGGTTGGTCCATGCCAACATGTCCTCTTGCGAGAGCTGCTCGGGCGGGCAAATGCTGAATCGGTTGATCAAAAGCTGTACAAAGGTGGTGGGGGTCGTGAACAGTCGAAAGTTGTAAAAGAAGGCTCGCGTAAACAAGAGTTCTACACAATACGATACATGAGCACGCGTCTCTCGATGATTTCTTGGCTCTTTGAGCTCTTACCAGGCGATTTCTCATGCTGGGTAAGTTTCTCAACGAGCGCTTCAATGGTCGCGCCTGTCACTTGGCCGTCGGCGTTATACATCATCTCATCCTCTGAGAAGACACGCTGTTTCAGGAACCAGGGGTCGTTGGTAGGGGAGGGTGTCACCTTGCGAAGCGAAATGGATCAGTCAACCAGTTTTTTTCATGCAAGGCATGAGAGCTTACCTTCTCGGTCGGCGTGGGCTGCATGACGCTGTCGCGTCGCTCGTTCATGGAGAGCCAGGAAGAGGTACGTCGCAGACGAGGATCTTGGCTCGAAGATGGGGTATCATGATGGCGCTGCTTGAGCGACATGCGAAAGCCAGACACGCTCAGTTCACGGGGACGACGTGGGCGTTGATCAATGGTAGGAGTTGACTTGGAGCTCAAGAGCTTGAGCTCGGGCGGGTGTTGCTGCTGCTGTTGCTGTTTGGGAGGAGGCGGGGGCGGGTAGTGTGCATTAATTTGGTTGGGGAGGGGCGGCAACTGCTGCTGTTGATGCTGTCGCTCGGTCTCGAGGACAGGACTCATGGTTTCGGGGGTGGTGAGCGGCGTGTTGTTCATCGACTCGAGGGACTGGCGCAACATGTTGCTCGCACTGCTCGTGCGGTTCGAGCTCGCCGACGAGACGCGAGCGGGGAGCGTGTTGCTCGCGTTCGAACGGCGCACATTATCTGATCGACTGAGCTTGTTCCCGTTGCTGCTCCGGCCGGTCAGACTTGCCTTGGACGAAGCACGCGGGCGGCGCGGCATCTGGGTGGACTGAGATGTGGTCGGTATGGCAGGCACAGCAAAGTGGGCGCTTTCTTTCGTGGGGATTGCGAGATTCTCGACGTCGTTTTCATCCGTGACAGTCGGCAAATGGGCGTGCTGCTGCTGTGCGGGTGGAGTGCGTGCGTCGTATTGGTGCTGGAGGACATTAAGCGCAGTGGCTTTGCGCCCGAGAATGCTAAGGGTCTGGTTGCGGCGCGTGTCGACCGAGCTCTCGAGGCGTTCACGCATGTCGTTGACATTTTCGTCGGTGGTAGGTGACTCCACTTGGAGACATGCACGAACACGTGCCGCGCTCTCGTTTGTGGTCCGAACCACGTTTTCGCAGCTCTGGCGGATGTGGTCAAAGTCTTGTTGCGCGTATTGCCCGCGGGGCCCAGCCAGTGCACGGACGCCGGTGACTAAGGCTGTGATGGCACTGTAAACGCTCTCCTTGGCGAGGACGAGCGCAACCAGGTGCGGGTCCTCAGGGATCACAGAGTAATGCTTATAGTCCAAATCGCCCACGTTGGAGCACACGTGTTCGACTACGGCTAGAAACGTGCGTATCGCCTCCACTCCTTTGCGCGTCATCTCAAGCATCTCCGTCGCCCGCTGTCGATTCGCCATGTACTTTTCAATCGTCGTCAAAAGACCCGTCATGAGCTCGTCGATCGTGGCCTGGTGCTCCAGCAGAGTCTGGAGGATGTGCTGCGCATCGGACAGTGGCACAGCTTTGGCAATCAGTGATACGCTTGACAAACGCGCGTCGACCAGCTGCTGGCGGAGCGACGAGGTCGAACTCGAGTCGACGGACACGAGAGATGAACGTGGTGACACTGAATCCTCCTGCTGATCATTGTTGTTGTTGTTGTTGTTGTTGTGGTTCTCGTCTTCTGAGCTCGTCGTGTCTTCCATGTCGTCGAGAGGAATGCGTCGGAGGATGTCTTCAAATCCATCCATCTCGCTGAGAAGTTGGTTCGCAAGCGCAGGCACCTGCTCGTCCAGCGGTTCATCTGACTCGGGCACTGCCTGCAGCTCCTTGCCTTTCAAAACCAGTTTGCTGAGCGTGCTGAGTATCACCTTGCGCTGCCGTGCCAGTTCTGGATATGCTTTCAACAGAGGTGAGTCGTTGCTCACGGTGTTGGCAGCCGTCAGCACCGCCCGGATGGACGACACCACCTGAAAGATCACAAGTTGGATATTCGACGACGCCGGTAACGCGCATGCATCCACGAGGTCAGACATGCGTCGCGACACTTCATCCATGAGTGTGTCCCAAGCGGGTATAAACGGAGACGGCCCTTCGCTCTTGCTGGCTCCTTCGATATCATCGTGATCGACGGGTGTCGAACGGCTGCGTTCTCGGTCCTCGTTCAACAAGGCGCGTGCCAATTCGACTCGACTCTGCATGCTTGGCGTCTAACGTAACAAACAATGAACATAACAAAAATAGAAGGAGGCGCTGAGTTTGTCATTGTTATTTGGACCGTCGTGTTTTAGTTTCTTTACCTCGACGTCTTCACGGGAAGATGCATGCTGGCGCCAGGCCTCGTATTCCTGCTGAGATCGCTCGTCGTCGAAATCTGCGCTGTGTCGCACGGCCTCGCCGATGCGACCCACGTAGTTGCTTGGAAACCATCCACGAACGCCACCCGACGACCCATCCCACCAGCCGGAATCGTCCCGGTTGAGGACTTCGATGATGGCACCTTTGCGAAAAAAGAGGCAGGATACGGCTTGGTCGGCTGGTGCATTCGTGGGCAGATAATTGTGGAGCGCTTGCACAAAATGAGACGTGAGCGTCGAGGGTTCGGGCGGCGCAGCGTTGCGGGGTGAGCTGGGAAGTGAAGACGGCGGCGAGAGAGGTGAAGGATCGGTGGGCGGTGGTGAAGTAGGACTACTGCTGGTGGTTGTGGTGGTGGTGTTTACAAGTGGTGACCGCAGAGTCATGAATAATAGGGCATGAATAAGGAAAGGGGGGTGGAGCTCGCGAGGGGCGACGAAAAGGATAAGAGGATATGAAGATAAGAATAAGAAAAAAAAAGTGTATGTACAAAAGGTGAAGAAGAAGAGAAGAAAGAAGAAGAGTCGGTGTCCGCCCAAGTGGATTGTCTGCTTTTTTTTTTCGTTCTTGCAAAAAGGGGAAAGCGGGCAGCTGTAGGGTGGGTTTAATCGTGCTACTGGAAAGGGTTCATCAGGAGCAGAGGGGAAAGGGAGAAGAGTGTAAAAAAAGAAAGACGGGGGGTGAGTGATTGAGAAAGAGTGGGGATGCTGTAGGTGTGCTTGGGCGGGTGTGGATGGCAAATGGCTATCCCTCCTTCTTTCTGGATCGACAATGATCATTCCATGCCTCTGGACTGTATTATTTATTTCCAAAGCCTTGGGTTTCATGTCCTGCTTTTTCTCCCTTTATTTTGGTTAAAGTGTCTGTCCATGATTCGCTTAACGTCATATCCACGCTAATTCAGCACAGTGTCACCAACCCATTTTTTCCCTTTCTCTCGCGATCGTATTCAACAAGAGCTACTTCACCTCAACAGAAATAGGACCACACACTGGAAATGACCTTTAGCTTTCCTGTTGTGAGCTACGCACACCTCTTTCCCTGAGACATCCTCATTTACGTTTGCAGAAACACCTTAGAGTTTCTTCTCTCGTTCCTCTTTGGCGCCTACGATGTGTGTAACGTGTGACCATATTGATGGTGATTCAGAGGTGGGTTCTTTGACATCCAATTCTTTTTTTTTTTTGTCTCTCCACACATGCTTGTGTGACCGTCGTTGAGCTGCCCTTGCGCGTCTTTCTATTGCTTCTCCTTGCGTGGTTTGACCAAAGTAGGAAACTTTCAGGGTGCATATGTTTGCCGATCGCATCAATAAGACACGCACGTTACATATATACACACTGCCCAATCGTTACGAGATCATCATTACATTGTGGCGTTGATGCAAAGAAAAAGTAAACAAAAGAGAAAAAAAAGGTAGGTCGGGAACCCCTCCCCTTTTTGCTATTATTGTATTTCTATTTTATTTATGTTATCTTTGCCTTTCTTGTCGGTCCTGAGACGCGACAAAATTTCGCTGTGCGAAGCTCCGCATGCCTCGTATTCAGCAATTACCCTTATCATCCGATGCCTACGATCTCTCAGCTGTGTCGGTCGTCTCTGTAACATCAACAGCTGATTTCTGGTGTTAATTACATACTAACCTCGCTCCGCATCATAAGTATAATCTAGCATCCATGCATTGTCACTGATTGTTGTCCTTCGATTTCCTTTGTGCTGATATCGCAGGACATGTGCTAATGCATTTGAGGAGCCAATGCTTTTGCCCACTTTTGGGTGTTCCATCATTAAAAGTGATTGATCGAGACATAATGCGTATCAACGAATGTATTGCGCGCGTAGCAAGGAGATTGGCGCAAGTTTGAATCCTTCGTTCCCCTCTTGCGTGTTGCTTTGCCTCCTTTCAAATGAAAATCGATGAGATAGCATTATGGCAGATGTGCTTCAATCGGCATTGCGCAATAATGGCGCGTGTGTGGCAAGTTTGGCATGCGGGATGGACCAGCTGCCAGAGACCTATGCAGCACAATGCAGACGTATGAAATTATAGTGATATTGATGTACATGCGCGTATGTCAATAAGCATTATCTGTATTGTATAGGCATGTGCTTGTAAATTGTTTACAGACGGGACCCATGTGCGCCATCATTTTAGAGTTTAACATTGCGTGAGCTTCCATTTCAAAGGAGGCGCAACAGCCCTTCTTTGTGCCTTGCAGATAATACTTCCTTATCTTTAAATTTTTGACAGGAAATGTAAGTTTTAAACCCTGATAATGAAGAATGCGTGCGAGGGGTACAAATTGAGGGTGAGAGTTATGCCTATAGTATGCATTGAATGCTCGGAAAGAGAACTGTTTGGTATCAACGTGGCTACTGTTGATGCTGATGCTGATGCTGATGCAGTGCTGCCATCAGTCCTGCAAAATACTCCATGCAGGCGACATACGTAAGCAAACGGTTATAATTTGGGTAAATATGATACGCAGTGCAAGAAACGATGACGCGCGACGCACACAGCAAGATCGCGTAGTCTTCTCGGGTGGGCGTTTACATGTTACAGATGGGAAAAATAGTGTAACCAGTGGTAAGCTCCCTCTGCGACATGCGCTTGCTCTTTCCAACATGAGACACCCATATTATTCTCCACATTCACTGTAACCCCACATAGAATAGCGCTAGTCAAATGCCAAGAACAATGCTCAATGAGTCTATCGGCGGGGCCCACGCTTGGGAACATGGCATGGCACGGGCTTATTGTCTTCAGCTCACTTTAAAAAGCATAAACCTCGTCAATGTATTGTCAGTATCACTGACCAAACCTCACGACATGCCCATCACATCTTGATCAAGATCAAACTTCCCAAAAGCATGCGGCATGACACACTGATACGCTTAATATTAAAGATGTGATACAAACCATGCCTTGATTACGTGATTTAGGCTCGCGATAGGTGAAACAAATCGTCCATGTCGATCATTTGGGTATCACAAAATAATTCGCTACAAGCCAACGGAGTAAGCGACTCTCAGATGACGATGTATATAGCTTACAGCAGATAGATGCAGTCGCCAATATTTGTACATAAAATTATAGTGCTGGTGTTGTATTATCGCAATGAGAAAAGGGCCTTGACGCAGATGTGTTGAGTTGAGGGCTGTCTTTGAAAGCGAATGACTTTGACAGGTTATTTTTCGTAGTTTATGCTTACTACAGGAACAAATGCAAATAATGAAATAAGGAGGGCAACACAGCAGACCCGCTGCGGGTTTTTAATACACATATAACGAAAGAAAACCCTAGTAAAAGCTGATGGATATCTACTAACACGAAAGGAAAAAGAGAAAATTGATGAATCGAGAGGGAGTGAAAAAAGAATAAGTATACAGTGGAAAGGGTTTAACCGGTGAAGATCTTGAAGATCAGATATAGCGTTGCACCGCAGAAACGAATTAAAGACAGGCCAGCAACACACCACAGAATCACACCCAGGTAAATTGTGCTTCTGGTCTGGTAGTCACCAAACCACTTGTAGTCGGCGGCGCTGGTGATCGCAACAATCAAAATCAGGTTGGAGATAATCCAGAAAAGGACCAGGCGAGTACGGAAAGAACGGTAGTAATCTTCTTGCTTGGTTTGAGCATCGCGGTGCTCCTCGTGTGCCTCAGGTTTGCGTTGAAGCTCCATACAGGCCTCTTCGTAGGCTGCGTTCAAGTCCTTTTCTTCCGTCGGCAGCTCGACTTCGGCTGTATGCTCGCCGGCCTCATCCTTGTTGTGCTTGACCACACCAAGATCGGTGTTAACCTTGGAATCACCCTTGGTACCCCAAGAAACGTCGTGGATGTTACAGAACGCGTACACGTTCAAAACGTTGATGTAGCTAGGCGCCAAAAAGATCTGCGGCATCAAGGTAAGTCATGTAATCCGACGATCCAAAACCAAGAACTTACGTATTGCACAAACGAGGTAAACATATGCCAGGGATCCATAAACATGAAACTGGCAACAAAGTACATGACGTAGGTTGCGCAGACCGAGACGATGATGTTGCGGAAGAGCTCTTGTCCAAGCATGGCTGTGATCGATCCGTGTGAGTCCTCAATGGCAGCGGTAACGCCAACCACGGTAATCCAGACGGTGGCAAACATCATGTAGCCCATCACGAGACCAAAGAAGATCATACTGAGGGTATAAGCCCACTTGGAGCCCTGAGGACGGTTACCGAGAGCTATGATGAACTGGATGATCATCAAAAGGCAATATAAATAGTTGAGTACAAGATGGATGATGTTGGCAATAGTGCCCGAAAACGGCTTGTTTTCGAGATCGTCTGAGCTGAGTGCCTGTGTCAAGATATAGAAGGTCAAGTAGAAGTTGCCCTGGATAGAAATGTCAGCATCCTTGTCTTTCTGTTTTAATATGCACTTACAATGGCAAACCAGGAGAAAATCATATTGATTGTGTTGTAAAAGTCCTCCACCATGAAGATTAGCTTGCGGAAGAAGGAATGGTCGGACGACCAAACCTTACGCCAATGCCACAGAGCGTAAGCACCGGCAAAGAAGGAGCCGTTAAGCCAACGACGACGCTGTGAAATCAACTCAGGCACGCGATCAGGTACATCGGTTTCACCGTAGCTGCTGTTGACATAGTGCAGCACATAATGGGCGTGTTTCTTGGCTACCAGTTCGTAACACAGGATACGATCCTCGGCGAGATACATGTTGGCTGTAAAAATATCGGCATCACCACCATGCATCGTTTCACCCAAAAAGTACTTTTCGAGAGGACCGTGGCCATTCACGTCGTTCTGAAGCGCGGTATAACGGTAAGCCGAGAAGGCACCGGGCAAAACGGAAATGTAGCCAAAAACAGACTCGAGGGGTTTGTCCAAAATGTTGGACATTTTGTACTCAAAGTTCTGGGCAGCGACCAATGGGTTCAGCAGTGCGACGCCAGCTGTGCCTGAATTGAATTTGGCATGTCAGCATGGTGGTGATCTAACACCATAAAAATATATATATATATAATAGAAGAAGCTGTGGTATACCTGTCATGGCACGAATTTCACCGCATGCACCAGCAATGTTGGAGTTGATATCAAAGGCTTTCCAGAGGTGGTAAATGGATGTACCGCCGGGGCGGGTACCAACATCAATGAGAACACACACATGTGGATTTATCAGGGGACCAAAGGCTTGGAAGAACCAGCGGTGAGAGTTGATCTTCTTTTGGTTCTTCTCCTTTAAGCAGAACAGCATTTGACAGGGTGTCAGGCCTTTGTCAGCGCCTTTGAATTTCATCTCGGGATCGACAGACAGCTGGGTCGTGTACTACAATGATGTTACAAATGTGAGTCAAATGCCTATTCCTGTCACTACGGATATCATACCTCGTAAATATGAGCCGTCACTTCCTTCTCACCAACCAAGTTCTTGGCCACGCCCTCCTGATAGACACCCAGAGCAGCCAACAGGTTTAAGGTACGATGATTGATCTTGTTACGGCCGTCCGAAACGACGCAGACAGTGACCTTTTTCCAACCTTCAGGGCCCCAAGTTTTGGACCGATCGCGGCCACACAGATGAGCAATGTTCTTCATGACACCATGCATAGTACGCGCAAAGAGGACTTCATCTTCCTAAAAACAAAAGGAGAAGAAAAGATAAGCACGCTGATGTATAAGAATAGGTTGTGTAACATACATTGTACATGGTGAGGACAATGAATAATTCGGTGTGGCGTTCCAGCAATTGCTGGCGGAGGGTATAGCCTTGACTGGCAAAGTCCTTCGGATCGCACGTCGCGGCGGTATAGCGCATATGGGTGAACTCTTTGGTGTCGCGCTTGGGCACCGAGCGTAGCAAGCGGGTAGGTACAGGACAGTCCAACACCAAGTTACCACGCGTAAGCTTGACCTTCTTGGCTGTGTTTCAAAAAATTAATTAAAGTGGGACTCTTGGATTGCCTAACTTACTCGTCTTGTAACGACGTGGCTGACGACGCGGCGCACCACCGTACATCATAGGCGAGCCAGATGCACCGCCAAATTGGGGATGTGGAGATCCAGGCGAAGCGTCATTGAATGGACGGCGAAAGTTCATGCCTCCAGAACCAGGGGTACCCGGGGTACCCGGAGACATCTGCGACTGCAAGAGAGGCTGGTTGTCATAGCCTGGTGTGTGGAAGGAGTCCTGCTCCGAATGATTATATGGATCACCAAATGGCGATCCTCGGTCCACATGGCGAGGCGAGAAGTGGGTCTCTTGCATCGGATATTGGTTGTGCACAGGCGGTGGGCTCTGATGCGGATACATTTGAAGGAAAGGGATGCGACGTGAAAGCTACGCCTGTCGAAAGAGCAAAAGAAGAGGAGGGAACGAGAAAAAGAAGGAAAAGAGAGAAAGAACACAAAAAGGACTGGAAAGAGAGAAACAAAAGAGGGAGATCCAATATTTTTTTCTGAGGGTCGAGGGCTGTGAAAGCTCTTTGATTGATTTAGTAGCAGCAGGAATAGCACATTAATGTTGCAGTGAACCTGCGCCCGTGCCTGCGCCTGTGTCTTTGCATCTTTATGTGTGTACTGAACAGACAAGAAGGAAAATTTAAAGTGTAATGATGTGTAACCCCAATCAGGGAACACAAAGACTGCAGGCTAAAGACTTTGATGAGTTCCCATACAAGGGTAAGCATTGTTTTTCATTCTCATTCGCTATATATGACTAAAAACGTTTGTCTAAAAGGAGGTGACCAGTATCTTGTTTGCATCAGGAGGAAACAAAAATGGAAGAGAAAAAGGAAAAAGCCATGCCTAGGGCATAAAGAAATAAAAGAAAAAAGGTCTATCCAAACAAAACGAACAATAAAATCGAGTTGTTCCAGCCAAACGAAAACAGATCATATAAGGTTGGTTGGTTGAATTGACGCCGGTTGCACATTCAAGCTTTCGGCTATAATAAACTTACCTTATTTCACACGGTTACACCTTTTACCTGTAGTATCTGAGGAAGACCGATATTCTCCCACTTCTTTTTTTTCCCTATTCATCTGCTCATCTCTAACTAATGAGCACGATTAAAGATCTCGGTGCGGGCATTTCAAGCAAACTTCAGAAATAAAAAATAAATAAAAAAGGAACGAAGCAACTTGCATGAAGGAGGTCAAGTAGCCATGAGAGAATAAAGAAGGAACCCGTACACCACTTAATTATCTATCGCAATTGAGACAAATTGGGGAACCCAGAACTAAAGAGTCTTATCCCAGCACTCCTTAAAATGCTTGTAACGCATTCACATTCAACACGTACGTTTCTGCTGTCACGTATTTTTATTAACATGGTCAGGCAATACTTTAGCGGTCGAGAGTCGTGATTTAGGCTTTTTGACGTTTCTCGGAGCAGCGTGTCCCTGAAGCATGGATCCACGTGGCCAATTGAGTTTGTCCAAGTAGAGACTGCTTTTATTACCTGCTCCTCTATCCCATATTGCTAAGCATACATGTATGAGATGACCTCGTCAGCCAGTCAGTCTCCTCTATGCAATAAAAGCCATAAAGCGCGTAGAAATTCAATTTGACGAGAACTGTTCTACTCGACTGTGCTGATAACATATGTTTTTCTTTTATTATGCCGTGTTACGTTATTGATTTAGACAGTTTTAAATGCCCCCGATACCATGAGTTCGTGTTATACATAAAATGGTTTCTATGATCCATGGTATATATTTTTGCATAACCCATTCAATTCGATTTTGAGTGCTTTAAGAACTCGGTAAATCGGCAGCACTATTTCGAATCGCTTATCCGCTGCTGGGGCAGTCTGTACACTAGCAACGAGGAACGCAGTCGCCAGAAGAGAGACAAAAGAAACGCTGCTGCGAAGAGCGCCCGTAATCCCGTCCGGCTTGGCAATGCTATTTTATGTGAGATGAACGATGTATCGCGAGAATACAAGTGGTGGCACTAGTGTTGCAGCTGTGTTGGTGACGTAGTCTGTCATTTTCGTAGATCATGCTGGAAAAATAACCACAAACCATTCATTGCTGTCTGGCACAGCTTGATTCAATACCATCGGCACAAAGATTACTGTGTGTATATCGTCAACTTCCGCGATAATATTCATAAATAGAAATGACACACTACACATGACTGTGTACTCAGCTTTTTTCTTTGATGGACACATACAACCCAATATATTACTTCTTATTTGGTGATGCACCGGCGAAAAGCCAAGCGTCAGGTGAGATTGCCGGCTATTCTCTAAGTGATGGCCTTCAAATATTCGAATCATCTATATAATAAAATAATTTTGTCCTATAACTACTTACATAAGCAGGATGCTGGAGACCCTGGTCCAATTCCCGTCAGGGCGTCTGGCAAAGTAGACCATTTTGAGACGTGAACGGTGCCTAACGTCAATCTTCATCAGGGTCTTTCTTCCTGTGTCCTTTGGTAAACTTGATGTACGTGAGAGCAATTAGGCCCATGGATCCTCTAAAACGCCACAGATACCTGACGTCAATACCTGTCAGCGTCTTTTTTCCTGCGTTCTTTTTCACATTGGCAGACGTGCTTCATGTTATCGCATGTAACTTCATTGATGCGAGGCTGCTTCATAAAAAGACGACTATTTTCTCGCACGTTTACTTTTCTTCTTTTCTTTACTTTGGTCAAATCTTCCTGCTGGCAAGTACATACGAAAAGATTATGGTTACAAGTATAAACTAATAAGCGCGATTTAAACCACTGCGTTCCCCAAGTCCCTCTGCCACCGGTTGCCCGCCCCCAGCTGCACCGGTGTGCCTGAAAGTAAGTCGTCCTATCAATAGTACATGGTCTTGGACATCAGTAACCATCTTCTGATGTATACTTAGCTTGCTGTCTTCTTGCTCGTCTCTCCCCCTGTGTTCTCCTCCGTCCGCGCCTTTTCCTATCTTCCGCTTGCTCCCCTCAAATCAGAGTTTTTTTTCCGCTTTTTCCTCTGCCAGTAAGTGAAACAGATTCAGGTCTATGCAGTGAACATGAGACATTGACACACGTTTCAGTTCCGCTCCTTTCTCGCTTCCACTTTGCTCTTCTTCCTCTCCGCTTGCTCCTCTCCCTCTCTCTTCCTTCCCCATTTGCGACCCTCTAGCCTAGGCGGTCGGTGGTTGATACCACCGTTGAAACTAACCCCCCGCCCATAGACATGTGCCCCCGCGCCAAATGTCTGCTCCACTCCCATCGGTAAGTTACTGTTGAACGTGATCTTGACGTCGTGACTCAAAAATTCATTCAGTTTTAGGTAAGACAGTGGCCAACACGCCGAGAACGTGTATCGACGACCCCGGCTTCGGTAGCTTGGTATGTTGAATAAAAATGAAGGGTACTCCATGAGAACTAATTTCGGAACGAAATTTCGTATGCTAGTTACAATATAAAGAGCACCCTGAATAAATTAAGCTGGCATGCGTATTTGTTTCTTGACAATCTATTAGTATATAGTAGTAGAAGACGTTTATACTATATAAAAACGATATTTGCCTTACCTGCGTGGCGTCAGCTCGATTTGCTTTGGAGGATTATCAAGTACTAGTAGTGCGAGGCAAGTTACTTTATGTATTGATTGATATACTGTTCTACAGGTAGCTATCGTCCTATATCTCATAAGACATGTACCACTTCCGTATGTAGCGCATGTCTTTGCTGTGGTAATTGCTAAACATGTCTAGCAGCGAAGCAATGGGCATTAAACTGAAATTATCGTGCGGGTGTATGTGTATGAATTGCGCTCTGATGGTGACGACCATCCCGTCATCCTCATTCAAGCCACACGACGTTCTTACATATCGTATCGTATCGTATCGTGAGGCTAATGATCGTCTTCAGATACACCTGGGCAATTCTGATCCAGATCCTGCTGGTCTTCGTAAGCAGCACCACACCAGAAACAGTATGCATACTCGGAGCGTAGATAGGTCACCAGTTTGTCCAGCTGCTCCTCCAACTATCCATACATGTGTAAGTAAGAGTACGATGGTTCATGGCGGTTGTGTAGTCTTACCGGTAAAGATCTCAGATGTTCTATTTCTTCAGGTGGGTATACGTGCTTATCCTCATCATCTGCCTCCTTTTCACCCTCTTCCGTCGCATGATCTGGTTCTGTGGTGGAGTTATCTTCCGGCTGTTCCTCAACCACCAGGAGTGTACGGAGGATGTTGGGCTAAACGCGAGGTTAGCAAACTATAGATTTAGTACATATTGCAGTTCTAAATACCTTGTCCTCGCCATCGAGTTTCTCACATAGTCCGACAGCAGCATGAATTCTACGTTTGAGCTTACTTTCTTTGGCGCGAGCAGCCATTTGGTCGCGAAATTCATCAGGGTCCATTGTTTTTTGCTTTTTGTTGGCTTCTTCCTCTGCCTCTGCCGCCCGTTTTTTTAAGGCTGTCTGAGTACCGAGACCCAGCCGACCTACAGCAGCAGTACGCGTGAGCTTGTGGAATTCGTATATAATGTTATAAAAGTCTTATTACCTTGCTTCATTTCGATACCAATGGGTTGCTCGATACCGCTGTTGGTCTTGCCGAGTGTACTACCTTGTCTGCAGACGATACAAGTCAGTGTCGCCAGGCGAGACATGAATGTGTATGGTATTACTTGTATCCCATTTTCATTAGCATTTGCATGCCTTTATTGCCAGCATCCATTTGTTTCTTGAGACCAGCTTCGCGTGCTTCTTCTTCCAGCTGTTTCTTTGATTTGTGGTACGCTTTTTGCTCGGCCTGCCTTAAACGATCCTTCCGGATCTGTGTGTACGTCTTTTCTTGGTCTGCTGATGATTCAACCAGAAACTTTTCAGACATGTAATCCTCTTCTTCGCTGTCAGATCCTGCCATGGCCGAGTGGGAATGTAGACTATATTAAGAAGGTGCGAAAAAGGTCGGACTTCAACCGTAATTTGCATTTGTCGTCGCGTCTCCCATCCAAGCTCTCTGTTGTCTTTCTTTTCCCCCACTCTTTCTCTTTCTTTTTGTTTTGTTTGATAATGAGCATTTTGCTTGCTCTTACACGTTTCTCTGGTATTATACCCTAGCGACTTATGAATAATTATGCCTGACGCGCGAACGAATATTTATTAGCCCATTCAGGCCGAACGATGGGGTGCGCGGCACTTCGGTCCCAAACTCGGTTCCTCAGCACAAACAAACCGTAGAGTGAAATCGCCTCGTCATGCGTGCCTCAAAGCCTAATCGCTATTTAGACCGACCGCAGTGCTATTGACGAACATGGGTGGACCCAAGACGCTCGACGACGTCCACGATTTCCTCCACAACCTCTTTTCCGATCGCGACATTATGAAGCTGCCGCTACAAAAGTACATGGCAAAGTACATTGCCAAGAGGAGGACGCCCAGCATACAAGAGCAATATGCAGAAATAGGTGGTGGATCGCCTATTCTCGAATGGACACAAAAGCAAGGTGAAGCTATGGAGAAGCTGCTCGATAAAATATCTCCGGAAACAGGTACAACATCACGTTCACCTCCTACACGGTATATATATTGACCCGCTGAGATACTGCCGTCTATCAGCCCCACACAAGCACTACATTGCGTTTCGTTATGTGCAACCCTCGACAGACGTCGCACTCGAGCAAATGAAGGCGGACAAGGTGGAGCGTGCCGTTGTTTTCACGCAGTACCCTCAGTATTCGTGCTCGACCACCGGAAGCAGTCTGAATGAACTGCAGCGAGGCATCAAACGTGCCGGGCTCGACAATCTGAAGTGGAGTATCATTGATCGCTGGAGTGGCCATCCCGGTTTTATCGACGTACGTCATGTCAAGAAATTTTCTGTCATTGCTGATGTCTATTTTAGGCAGTCGCAGGTCGCATTGAGGCCAAGCTCAAGGAGTACCCGGAAGCAGAGCGTGATCAAGCTATCATTCTTTTCTCGGCCCACTCGCTGCCCATGTCGGTCGTGAACCGGGGCGACCCTTATCCGGGTGAGGTTGCCAACACCGTCCATCGCGTGATGGAGCGACTTAACATCAAGAACCCCTTCCGACTCGTCTGGCAGTCCCAGGTCGGCCCGCAGCCCTGGCTCGGTCCGCAGACATCCGACGCCATCAAGGGATATGGTAAAGCAGGCAAAAAGAACCTCCTTCTCGTACCCATTGCCTTCACCACCGACCACATCGAAACCTTGTATGAGCTCGACCTGGAATATGGCAAGGAGGCGGAGGAATTCGGTGTGACAGGCTTCAAGCGTGCAGAATCCTTGAACGATGATCCAACCTTTGTACGCGCTATGGCTGACATTGTCAAAGAGCATCTCGACTCGAACGAAAAGGTATCCCCGCTTTGGTACCTCAGATGCCCAAGCTGCTCTTTCGACAGCTGCGGCACCACACGTGACTTTTTCAAGCAATAAAATAGACCTAGAGAAAAGTAATATAGCATAAGCATCTCTGCGGAAAAATACCTATATAGACATGATAGGGTCTAAAATCGCATAGTATCGAGAATATCCACAGCGAGCACCTGATTCATCGTCTCTTCTGTTGCATCATTCGTTGACGGTGTAAATTTTTGTGCGGTATACCTGCCGTTCTTCTCTATGATTAAAAATCACATTTTCTTGATGTGTCTTCTTGCGTGGCAGGCATGTTTTATCTCATCCCACGTAACAGTCGGAATGTCTGTACCTTGGCGTATTACAGCACCACGAACCAGATATTTGAAACCAAAAACAGCGACCTCTATCCTCATATGGATCGACACCGGCTATCGGCCAAGAATTTGGATCGGTGCTTTGTCTGACACGAAATAGATTGTTTGTTTCATACAAGTACCTAAGTTATAGGTACAGTATTACGGCTTCTGTGTTAAATAAATGTGCCTGAGATGCTGAGTCTAAAGGTAGAGCGATTGTCATAGGTCTGTGCACTTGGCCAATGTTCCACCTTTGACATTAAACAAATAACGATGGACAATATATTTCAAAGTCTGCGTCATAGGTCTGGACATGCTCTTTGCTTCAGCAATTAGCAGATAGCAGATAAGTGTGTACGTAAAGTTGAGTACCTGTGTTTCACCTGGAGTAAAAGTTATAAATTAGAAAACGTGGAGGATCGACAAGCCCATCATCAACCACCTCGTTTTCACTTCTTTTTCATATCATATCACAATGTTGAACATTGTCAAGATTCTTTCCATTGCCGCGTTAGCCGGTGTTGCTCTTTCTGCTCCTACCTCAGGCACTGATGGTGCGGGTGCCTCTTCTGCGTCTGCCACGGCCACTGGCTCTGGTCACTCTTCTTCTGGCTCTATATCAACCTCCAGCTCTTCTTCTGGTGCTCAGGCCTCTCCCTCTTCTTCGGGAGGTGGTAACTCGACTTCCTCATCTGGTGGAGGTAGTGGTGGCGGTGTGTCTATTACGGTCAAGAACAGCTGCAGCGACGGCCTCAAGATCAACAAGCTTGATAATGGCGGCGGCGGCGGCGGCGGCGCTGACTCAGCCCAGGTCGGTGCCGGCTCCTCGCACGATTTCCAAGTTGACGGGAACTGGCAAGGCCGCATCTGGGGCTGCAAGAGTGGTGGCAACTGCGACAACTACGGCTCGGCCGTCTCGCTTGCCGAGTTTACTTTCAAAGGCTACGGCGGTGAAGACTTTTACGATGTTAGCTTCGTCGACGGCTTCAATTTGCCCATCAGCATCGCTCCTGAAGGCGGCCAAGGTGAATGCAAGTCTCCCACTTGCGCTAGTCTGCCTTCATGTCCCAATCAGCTCAAAGGTGAAGATGGTGCTTGCAAGAGCGCCTGTGCCGCCTTCAACAATGATGAGTACTGCTGCCGCGGTGAATACAACTCGGCAGAAAAATGCAAGGCCAGCCAGTATGCGGACGTGTTCAAGAAGGGCTGCCCCGATGCGTACAGCTACGCTTATGATGACAAGACCAGTACTTTTGGTTGCAAGGCCCAGAAGTACACTGTTACTTTCTGTCCTAATGGTGGCAGCGGCAGCGGCAGCAGCAACAACTAAGTTGACCACCAGCTATAACATACAATCTAGCATAGACCATAGACAATCAACTGTACACTACATATTATACCGCTCATGACAGCTGGTCTGAAAATATCAAGCACGCAAATGCATATCACTATTATTCTCTTTCGTTCTTAACATGTAACTTGACTACTACTCTGATATTAACGCATGAAAAGAGATGCATGAAAATGAGAGTGTAACAAGTGATGCAAAATTGTGGAAATCTGTTTTGATTTTGTCGTTCCTTCCTACATGTTGATGACATTTGAAATAAGAACACGCGGTCTGTAGAAGACAATGGGGACCGGACGGGAGAAGGGAAGGGTGGTGGAAGAATGCATAAAGCTACTTCCCTGTCATTCTTCCATCTTTACGCATAGACATCTTATGAAGTGTTAACTGCGACTCGCCCCTTATCCTTGTGTCTCCACCAGCCATGGTCAAAATATACCCTATATATTTATACTGTACTTCACCATTACAAGATAGTCAAGCACTAGACATTTGCCAAGTTCTTCGCTCGCAGTATCTTTAGCGCGTGGGGGCTTAATGTGCCTGTTTATCTTTAGGGTACTGTCATATGTAGGCCCAATAGTAGTCATCAGAACATTACTACACTCTGACATGAATAAAGGAGGACGAGAAAGAGCAACAGAAACCCTCAACGCAAGCTTTGAGCAGAAAAGGAGACTTGCTATTGTAATCAACTTGGCATAATGTCACCGTTACAGACACATCGCCAGGTATATGTTCAACAGGTTTATTTCAGTATCAATGTTCTCTACCGGTTATAACGTATATCGAGTAAGATGGCAGAAAAATATTCAGGAGTTGTTGCGAGGCATTATTTTATAGGAGGTATATCAATATATATCTGTCAAAAATGTAAATAAATTTGACGTGGAAGACTTCCTAAAGAGGGTGCTAGTGTAATCAAGACATTTACATCGCTAAGGACTCTGCTAAATGCTGAAAATGTGGACACGGCATAAACAGAAAAGAGTCAAATCTATGAGACGAGACCGAAACTTGCGCCCGCCACCCCAAAGTGCACGGACCGACAGAAGAGAAATAAACCGGGGAATGAACGGGGAGATGAGCAAGTGTACATAAACGGATCGACGACACAGGAAAAGCAAGTCAGCTCCATCAGATGTATTTTTGGAAACCTAGCATATTCTGGGTAACCTTTCTTGGTAAATGTTTGTCCACGAGCAATCAGTGATTGCCGGTGAAGTGGCAAAGCCTCGTTTTCGTGTGTCGGGATCGGCGTGATGTATGAGAAAGAAATTGCGTGCCTTTTTGTGTGTGAGTTCGGCACATGTCGCTTGCTTGAACTGATGATCTCGAACCCCGTCGATCATTTTCATCATAACCAACATCCCGCCACCCAGATACTTTTATGCGTGGCCGAGAAATGCTGCCAGTACCTTCACATGTCACTAATAAACGTCAATGGCAACCAAAAGGTCCATCAAATAAACAATTCGGTATTTCCATATTGTCTTCCTTTACTTGTAACAAGAAGAAGGATCAAGTCTATGGTAATCCTGTGTGAGTGAAAAAGGTAACTCAATTTAACAATGTTACACCTCGCCGAGCTTATTGTTGCTGGTAACACCTTTTAGATGCGACAAGTATGAACTTTGATACGGCAATTCCTTCTCAGGGGACGCTGCTCCGCTGTGTGTACTGGCATCAGTTTCTAATGCCATGCGTCTGGGTGTACGGATATGTAGTGCTGACGTCCAGTAGAGAGTTAAGGAGACGAGCTCTCGGAGCCCTCTGGCAGGGGACGTCATGTTTATTTTCGGTTCTTAGGCGCAGCAGAAAAAATAAATGTATGTCAGCGTAGCTTCCAGATGATACCGAGATTCTGCGAAAGCCAAGCCCCATGCAAAGAGGGATAGAAGAGCAAAAATATGCGTGTGTGCGCGTGAACCGTTTGAGACTTGACCATATTTGCAGGCCAAGAGGATTAGCCTCAGAAGAATGATCCTCAACAATAAGGCCGGACCAATCATTTAGCTGCGCTTAAAATAGGCGAGATCTTCGGTGTTACAAGCCCTCAATTCAGGTCCCTCCAGATACGAAGAGAAAAAGGAAATGCCCAGAGGATTCCTCTTTTTTTTTTCTCTCTCTCTCTCTCTCTCCTCCTCTCTTTTATAGTCCCCTTCCTTCCCATATCTCCCTCCTTTCCATCTTTCGATCCTCCCTCTGTTAACTGCCTTTCTTCTTTGCAATTCACCAAAGCACGCCATTATGCTGGGCCTGTCAACAACCGAAAAATACGCTCGCAGCAACAAGCGACTGACCCTTATCCTGTTGGCCGTTGTTTCATTCATTACACTGACGCTCCTGACCTTCTCGCGGGCCACGTTTGGTCTGATGAGCTCCTGCGGAAGTGGTCGAGCGATTCGCACCTTCAACGAGGCTGTGGCGTTTTCCTCGTCGTCGAGCTCGTCCCGGGCTTCCTACGTTGATTTGAATGGTCTGCAGGCCACACCGAATGCCAAGGAAGATGGCGAGCATGTCTTAATTCTGACGCCGCTCAAGAATGCGTCTCCATACCTGCCGCGGTACTTTGAGCTGATCGATCGAATGAGCTACCCCAAGCACTTGGTTTCGATTGCTTTCCTGGTGTCCGATACCACAGATGATACTGTCGAGCTGCTGCGCCGCCAGGCCGACGAGTACTTGAACCGCGCCGAGGATCGCTATCACCATATCGCCATCTACGAGAAGGATTTTAACTTTGAGCTTCCTGAGGACAAGCGTCACACCTTTGAATTGCAGCCGCTCCGTCGGTCGTACATGGCTCGCTCCCGGAATTACCTGCTTACCGCTGCGCTCCGGGAGGAACATGCCTGGGTTTTGTGGCTTGATGTGGACTTGGTCGAGTACCCCTCGACGATCCTGGAAGACCTGATGAGCGTCGACGTGGATGTGGTCGTGCCCAACTGCTTGCGTGAGACGGAGGATGGCTCTTTCTGGGGCTATGATAAGAACAACTGGCAAGAGACCGAGCGTTCGTTGTCAATGCAGAAGGATCTGGACCCGGAATACGTTTTGCTTGAAGGTAAGGAGAGATTTTACCGCATAAAAGGGCAGATAGGGGTTCTCGCTCTCGCGTTCGTGGGGAGGCAAAACGGAGTCTGATAAACCTTCTCCTTTTCCCATAGGCTACTACGAGTTCCTGACCAACCGTGCACTGATGGTTGACATGCCCACTCACCTGGGCAAGCTCAACAAGGTCCCTCTGGATGGTGTCGGTGCGACATTCACTCTTGTCAAGAGCCATGTCCACCGTGAGGGTGCCAACTTCCCGCCGTATGTCTTCCAGCACCAGGTCGAGACTGAAGGTTTTGCCAAGATGGCCAAGGCCATGGGTTTCGGCGTCTACGGTCTTCCGGGATATCTGATTTATCATGTCATGAACCAGTAATTGGTTTCAAGTGACCATAGCCTTATCTCTATGCTCTTCCCTCCCATACACACCTCGCACATCACCAAACCATCTACTATAGCTGCATCACCATATTATTGCATTGCATCCTCCTTGTTTTCTCTCTACTAGTATATCCACGATTGTAATATCATTAATGTCAATTCATAATTCTTTTTTTTTTTGCTACATACATCTTGACTCTAAAGCTGTTAGTAATCAATACATAGAAATTGAAGCGTACGGTACTGTCACAATGGAAATCGTGTACACAGAGGCGAGAAAATAATACGGTATGGAGTGCAGTGGCGTCGAACAATAGACCAGCTGTTGAAGTCCGCTCTCAACTAACAATCAGTGTACGGATGGGCGGCTTGCGATTTCTTGTGACGAAAGGCCACGAGGTCAAAAAAAAAAAAAAAGGGATACAGAGTTTCTCCAGGAGCATTATCAATGTGCTTGATGGCATCTGACGCAGTAGTGAGTCATCAGAGTTCCCGTTGATCACTATGTAATGCTGATATATACCTCAGTATTGACGAGGAATTACACGTAGAAAAGGCGATATTGTACTCAATAGAATACATCCTCACTACGAATACTCATGTTAACACGTAGTGGTTTTTCTTCTATTGGTCCGCAGCCACAGTGGAAAATCCGTAGATGGTAATTCGAGAAGGATACGGAAGTTCTTCGTGTACAGTCATAGAGCGGAAATTCAAAGTCGAGGTGTCCGAAAATGGAAGGCGGGAGGACCACCAGCGACCATAAAACAGCCATCTGCGAAGTTACTCACAATATTTGCACAACGACTACAGCATATCACGTAGATTGAGCGATACCATTTAGAGTATCCGATAGTGGAAGATATCAAAAGAATGCGACTTCGCTTTCCACGACGGAAAAGGATCAATCAAAGCGTGGGGTCCGAAGACACGTGGAGTCAAAATACTGGTTGAAAGTGAAGTATGCCATAGGAAAGCGAACGCGAACATGAGACAATCTTTAGGTTTGCCCAATATGAAAGTGGCATGCAGGATTATATTTTAGATTTTGGAGTGCATGAATATAAAATCTATCAAGTGCAGTAGTGTGGTGGAATGGAGGTTTGACCAGCAAAACGGAGAGAAGCAGGACCAAAAATATATAGTGCGAATGGAGGTGAGTGGATGCAATGGTAAAGGGAGTTATGATGCTGAAGAGGGGATAGTGTGGAGAGGACTGGTTTAGATATCGCGGACAATGGCTTGGCAGTCGAGGCCCTCGTAGATGATCTTGTAGACGGTTCTGAAGAGAGGGAATTCATCGACGAGGTTCCGGGCGGAGAGGAATTCGTGGACTTCCTGAGCGGTGAGGGTGCCCTGGAGCTTCTGACCGTTGAGAAGTTCAGCCTCAAGCTGCTCGATGGGCTTGCCAGTGCGGGCAAAGGCCTCGGAGACCTTGCGGTTACGGCCGGCCGAGCAGGTGGTGATGAGATCGGCAACACCACAGCTCTCGAAGAAGGTTTCGGTCTGGATCTGGTCACCAAAGAAGGTTTGTCCGAACTTGCGCATTTCCATCAGACCACGGCGGATGATGGCCGCCTTGGTGTTGGAACCGTAACCCAAACCATCCGAAATACCAGCACCAACAGCAACGACGTTCTTCAGAGCACCAGTGAGCTGGACACCAACAGCATCCTGGATGACGTTGATGCGGAAGTAGGGGGTGTCAAAGAGCTTGAACCAGAGCTCACCGTCGGCAACGGAGGCACAGCCAACCGTGGACTCGCAGAACTTCTCGCGGGCGACCTCATCGGCAATGTTGGCACCGCTCAGAGCAGCACAGGGGATATCGAGGATGCGCTGGATCTCCTCGTTGAAAAGACGGGTGCCAGCAGGAGTGATTTCGAGACCCTTGATAAGCGAGATAGCACGGGCATTGGGAGCGAGGTGGCCCTTCATCTTCTCGCAGACACCGCGCACGAACTGGTGGGGCAGGACAAAGACGACGAGCGAGGCATCCTTGCAGGACTCGACAACGTCAGGCACAGCCACAACGTTCTCGGGCAGAGGAACACCCTTCAAATACTTGACGTTCTCGTGCTGCTCGTTGATAATCTCGGTCAACTTCTTGCCGTCGACCTGCTCCTCAAAGACCCACTGGCGCACAGTGCGCTCAAAGACGCTGCTGTGGCGGGCAGTGTTCTCGCCGACAATCTTGGCAATGGCAGAACCCCTTTTCCAAAAAGCTCATCAGCGACCCCGATTGACTTTCGCCTTTTGCTATACATACCAGTTACCCGAGCCAATAATGCAAACCTTTTCGACAGTCATGATGGTGATATGATGTGGGTGTTTAGGTAAGAGGATATAAGAAAAAGAGATAACGAAAAGGGCATAACGAGCGTCGCCTTGTTCACTTTTTATATCAACCGATTTGTCAAGGCGATTCCTCCGTAAGGTCCGACGCAAAATTTTTACCCAGTTTCATGTGCCTGAAACGTGGCATTTCCTATCCGATTGGATTCTTTTCACCTTTGAAACCATGGATTCATATTACTATACCTTCTCTGAACATCCTCCTCCATAATCCTGCAATATATAACATGTAGATAATCCTGTTCTGCTCGTCTTTTGCAGTCATGAGTATGCAACAAAGATAAAGCAGCGATCATATGCTCACTATGCCTGAAAAGGCGGGTCCCGGCTGCCAAATCCGGATCCCGATTACGGAGTTTGGGCTTTGCTTACACACATTTTACTATCAGCATGCGCGATCTTTTTCAAAATGCAAAAAGGGTCCTCATTCTCGCCTTGCTAATTCGGGGATTTAACATATACGGTAAAAGTGCTCACTTTATTTGGTCCTTTTTCGATTGACGTTGGCATTATGAATTGGCATATGTTTCGACTGTATAAACATAAATTGTAGTACAGTACACACGGACATACCGGTCACTATTTATATCCAATGTTTTTGTATACGTAATAAACAATGATACGCACGATGCAGCCTCAACTTGGGGGAGGAGAGGGGAAAGGTGAATTATGTGGAGTGAGGTTTCAAAAGAGCGACGGCTGGAGCGGAGGGTTCAGATCTGAAAGATCGCACTTGATAACTAACGCATTTATGACCGGAGACAGAACGTAGTACTCGTTGGCTCTATGCCGATTTCTGTTGATTCTGTCCCAGATCTTTATCGATGTTGCATTATAATTTACATACGGAGTAACTAAACAGTAACGTGCAATATCGTTATCTCTTTTCTATTTCAGTTTTCTGCAACGGTCTACCGATATCAGTTTCCTAGGATTAAAAATAGTCCGCTGAGTGGCCCTCGGATAGCCTGCCCTGTTGCGAAACGTATCTTACATATGACAGCATACGTAGTGAAACACGGGTAACGTGTCTTAAAGTTTGACATCCGGCCATGTGAAGGCACATTCTAGGACAAATATGACGAAAATTTTTTTATCTGAGTGGGGGATCGTCGTGGTAACGGTATACAGCGTCTAGGGAGAACCAGAACATCAAAACATGACACCGAAACACCCACGAAGCCTCAGAAAACGCTGTAAACTTTGTCATTCTGTGCGAGTTGGATCAAGCTTTGCGAAGTGATATCTAAATATGGATATTAGGAGATCAGAGCCCCGATCAGCGCGCCAAAGTTAAATGCTATCGATGCTTTGCGGAAGAAAAACAGAAGCAAATTGACATCATCGCCACTTCTTAACGCCCCGCTCAAGCACCGACGGCGCTAATGCGATAAAAACGCGGGTGGCGTCTTAACGATATAATTATATGAGCGGGGGAGGAGCCCTCTCCGCCGAAATATGACGTCGATACATATCGGTCTGTGTTGCCTGGAACCTGGACCCACCGCTCTTCTCTCCGAGAGTTTCTCCATCGAATCTTATTTTTTTTTTTTTTGGCTTTCAAGATCCTCGAGATCCCCAAGAAATTTTTATTATTTTGAGTCAATAACTTTATCTGGCTTGTTCATGTATTGACGGCACACCCATTTATCCTATAAAGTGCACAATTTGATTAATAAAGCAAAGCAGTGATATGAACGATAATAGGGGATATATGACATTGGGAATAGTCTCTTATCAATTGTGCGCAATAAAAATACCATATTACGGCAAAAATACAATTTGACATATACTGAGCAGAGGGTATACCATATATATCCACGTGTTTTCAGTTCCCCAGAGGCTTTCATAACAAGGCACGGATTCAACCACGGCATAACATGTGAGCGTCGAGGGGCACGTCATATTAAGTGGAGGGTTAATCAATCAAGCGAAAACTGATCGCTTCTCCACCCATATCTTAGCCTTGCACGACAAAGAGGACGTACCTAATACTCTTAACTTACTTTTGTTGAAACAGTCACACTATGTAGAGTATAATGTTTCCTTCCACAAACGTTTTGAATGTGTATCTTACTTGCGCAAGACAGACATGCATTGCCCGCTTTTCTGTAAGTTCAAGATGGCTGAATCTTCTTTCGTTCGGTGTTTCAGAGCCGTCTGTTTCAAGTAAAAGCCAGTAGTGCACCGCGGATGGGTTATCTAGACGATTCATGAGCACCCGAGTACTTTGTGTCATTATTTGACGACATGCACGATGTTGAAAATCATAGAAGAAAATTAACTGTTAGAGAATATGGTACAGTATCAAGTGCGGTGCGCACAAAAAGCGAAGGCTGGGGAAGCGTACAAAAATGACCTGTTTTCTCCAGAGAAAAAAGCGGGGTAAAGGCGAAAGCTATATGGAAATTCCCATCCTGATGTAAGGCAACACAGTGAGTTGACGATGACGACACTACTCACAGCCCCATCAGCAATATTGAGAACACATTTGAATAGAAGCCTAACTTATGGGATACAGGATTAGCGTATATTTGCTGTCCCTGAGCGCAAATGGCAACCTCGATTGAGAGAATGAACAAGCAATATTTTTAGAATTCATGATATACGACACGTCTTGGTATGACACATGCATTCATACTTCTAGGAGCTCGAGCTCATACTATATGCAAGCCATGCAATCAATACATGGATGAGTTTGGTGCACTTTGTTACTTTTTCTGCTATCATAGAAGATCCTTGGTCGAAGAGTAACTATCAAGGGCATGAGAGTTGAAATTTCTTATATTAGGGAACCGATCGTGCTGCAGTGCTGTAGCATTGGTTTGTCGATCGCAGAGATATTGCATGGTAGTTCAGCTATGCTATATATGATAACTAAATCATGTTGGCTACTGTATACCGCAACGTCTTGTGGAGCGGATGGTTCTTTTGAAGCTTAGGTAGGAAACTGAGCAGAAGCCCTCCACCGTGGATGGCTACAGTATTACACTTGTATTCCATTTTTCTAGTAAAAAATGCATATACTCTATCGCTCAGTGAGCTCAGGATTGTGTCGTATCAATAGAGTATTTTAACCTCTTGAAGTTCGACAACTCATCAGTATCGCAAGTCCTCGCAAATGCTGTACACATAATCAGAGTAGTCCTGCGAGCATAAATGCTTTCGCCCCAATCTGCCAGAAACCAATGGGGAGTGTTGAAAATCCATATGTGTCTTGGTAGTAATGGTAGCGCGTGTACCTCTGAGGAAAGAGGAAGTAAACAAATAGAGAACTTGCGATTATCTCGAACCTTTTTTTCTACGTTTGATTGTATGAGTGTCCGAAATAACCAAACATGCAGCTTTTTTTTTGTAATGACCTTAACAGCATGAGTAACAATAGCTATAAACTACTTTTATCTTTCATACGGGGCCCCTAAATACGTAGCTCATCGTTTGGACGGGCAATGCTGCCTTCCCACTTTGACACGATGAATCTATATATTAGTAAGATTACGATGCTGAGAAAACGCACATCCAAGGTGTATGCTAGCATGAATTATGAGCGGTGTAACGTATGTATGACAGGAAGCGTAAGCATACTGGGAACACCTTGCCCCGTTTTTGCCTGGAGAAGATAATTCATAGACGCGTTGGACGTTTGATCTAGACAATCATCACATTTGCCGATAATAAATCAGTGTTTGGAAGTATATACTTCCTTTTTTATCATTTATCGCGTTCACTTTTGACCAGTAGCTTCTAATTGATAGATTGAGGATAGGAAGAAGAGCGACATGTTCCAAGATAGAGTTCCACTGATAGAGGGAGTATTTGTCATACTCCTGTTTTTAGGTGATACAAACCCTTATATTTTTTGCCACGCAAAGCGTCGTCATTCGGAGTGAATGTTGAGGGTCCTCTCATTGGGCGCGACGTGTCCCATTCCCGTTTCCTTTTTTCAAGTGACACTTTTGGACTTCTTTTGACTTGGACATGGACAACTCATTTGTCAAGTCTACCAAGGAGGTCTGCGCTCATTTCAACGTCAATCCTCATGCAGGGTTGACAGAAGCTCAAGTGGTTGAGCAACGAAAGAAATATGGCACCAACGGTATGTCCATCCTGTCTATCTTGGTATTATGCAGTGCTGACATGGACGCGCAACACAGAACTACCAGAAGAGGAACCGACTCCCCTGTGGAAGCTCATCCTGGAGCAGTTCCAGGATCAGCTTGTCTTGATTCTGCTGGCGGCTGCTGTCGTTTCCTTTGTATTGGCCTTTTTTGAAGAACACCCTGATGCCGAGTCTGCCACCACGGCCTTTGTCGAGCCCATCGTGATTCTGCTCATCCTGATCGCCAACGCGACGGTGGGCGTGCTGCAAGAGACGAGCGCTGAAAAGGCGATCGATGCTCTGCGTGAATATTCTCCTGACGAGGCCAAGGTCCATCGCGACGGCGGCGAGCTGCGCAAGATCCGTGCGGAAGAGCTGGTGCCAGGCGACATTATCGACATTGCTGTGGGCGACAAGATCCCTGCCGACGCTCGCCTGCTGGAGATCTACTCGTCTGTGCTGCGTATCGACCAGGCTGTCCTGACCGGAGAGTCAGTAAGCGTGCACAAGCAGGTCGAGCCCATCCAGGACACCGGTGCCGTCAAGCAGGATCAGATCAACATGCTCTTCTCTGGCACCACCTGCGTCCTTGGCAAGGCCCGTGCTATCGTCGTCCAAACCGGTACTGCCACCGCCATCGGTGACATCCACACGTCCATCACCTCCCAGATCTCGGAAAAGACCCCTCTGAAGCGCAAGCTTGATGACTTTGGTGACATGCTCGCCAAGGTGATCACCGTCATTTGCGTCCTCGTCTGGCTCGTCAACATCCGCCACTTCAACGACCCCTCCCACAACGGCTGGGTCCAAGGCGCTGTCTACTACTTCAAGATCGCTGTTGCTCTCGCTGTCGCTGCCATTCCCGAAGGTTTGGCCGCTGTCATCACCGCTTGCCTTGCCCTCGGTACCAAGAAGATGGCCCGCTGCGGCGCCATCGTCCGTAGTCTGCCCAGCGTTGAGACTTTGGGCTGCACCAGTGTCATTTGCTCTGATAAGACCGGTACACTCACCACCAACCAGATGAGCGTGTCACGCGTGCTTTCTGTTGGCTCTGCCTCGGGCAAGTTGAACGAACTCCACATCGATGGCAGCAGCTACGCTCCCGAGGGCGACATCAAGACTGCCGAGGGTCAGGTTTCGACACATCTTCCCGCAACCAACAGTCTGGTCCGCGAGATTGGTCTCGTGTGCTCGCTCTGCAATGACGCACGCATCACGTATGATGAGGTATATTTGGGATAAATCAATCAGGACTTTATGTGATCGACTCACAAAACACACTTAGTCGAACGACAATTATCAGTGCATCGGTGAACCCACTGAGGCCGCGCTCCAAGTGCTGGTGGAAAAGATGGGTACCGACAATATGGATGTCAACGGCCGCCTCGTTAGCATGACCAAGCGTGACCGTGCCACTGCTTGCAATGACCACTTCCGTGCCGCGCATCACCGCGTGGCTACCTTGGAATTCACCCGCGACCGCAAGAGCATGTCGGTGGCAGTTTCCACCGGCTCGCAGCACACGTTGCTTGTCAAGGGTGCGCCCGAATCGATTTTGGACCGCTGCAGCTATGTGCGCGTGAACGACTCGGAGGCGCCCGTCCCCATGACGCAGGCGATCCGCGATGAACTGAACAAGAAGATTCTGGAATACGGCAAGGGCCTCTCGCTTCGCTGTATTGGTCTGGCCAAGGTCGACAATGTGAACCCGGCGAGCTTCGACCTGCGCGAGCAAAATGCATTTGTGAAGTACGAGTCCAACATGACCTTCCTGGGTCTGGTGGGCATGATGGACCCCCCGCGCCCCGAGGTGCGCGAGTCGATCGAGAAGTGCAAGACAGCCGGCATCCGTGTGATCATCATCACCGGTGACAACAAGAACACGGCCGAGGCCATTGGCCGCAGCATTGGTGTATTTGACGCCGACGAGGATTTGACAGGCAAGAGTTACACGGGTCGGGAGTTTGATGAACTTTCGCACGCGCAAAAAATCGAGGCGGTCAAGCGCGCCAGCCTGTTCTCGCGTACTGAGCCTGCGCACAAGCAGGAGCTGGTCGATCTCCTCCAGTCGTTGGGTGATATTGTGGCTATGACAGGTGACGGTGTGAACGATGCGCCGGCATTGAAGCGGGCCGATATCGGCGTGGCCATGGGCAGCGGCACGGACGTCGCCAAGCTCGCGTCCGACATGGTCCTGGCCGACGACAACTTTGCCACGATCGAACGCGCTGTGGAGGAAGGTCGCTCGATTTACAACAACACCAAGCAATTTATCCGGTACCTGATTTCGTCTAACATTGGCGAGGTCGTGTCGATCTTTTTGACTGTCCTGCTCGGCCTGCCCGAGGCTCTGATTCCTGTGCAGCTCTTGTGGGTCAATCTTGTCACCGATGGCCTGCCGGCCACCGCTCTCGGTTTCAACCCGCCCGATCACGACATCATGCGCCGTCCGCCTCGCAACGGCAAGGAACCCTTGGTGGATGGCTGGTTGTTCTTCCGCTATATGGCGATTGGTACCTACGTTGGTGTGGCGACCGTGTTTGGTTACGTCTGGTGGTTTGTGTTCTACTCCGAAGGACCTCAAATCTCGTACTATCAATTGGTAAATTGGTCTGCAGATGTTTTATCATGCTTTTTTAACTCATTTACATTTTCTATGCAGTCGCACTTCCATCAATGCTCTGAATTGTTCCCTGAGATTGGCTGTGAGATGTTTACGAACACGTTTTCGATGAAGGCCACTACTATGAGTCTGTCTATTCTCGTTGTGATTGAGATGCTGAATGCTATGAACAGGTACACACTGGATACTTCATCATTGGCATACATGATTGACCTTATTTTGTTTTCTGCATTTGTAGTCTGAGCGAGAACGAGTCACTGCTGACGCTGCCACTCTGGAGCAACGTATACCTCGTGTTTGCCGTGATTTTGTCGATGGTTCTCCACTTTATGATCCTCTACGTGCCGTTCTTTACGCAGCTGTTTGTGATTGTGCCTCTCAACTGGGAGGAGTGGAAGGCAGTGCTGTGGATCTCTGCACCTGTCATCTTCCTCGACGAAGGACTCAAGTTTATTACCCGCACCTTTATTGCCCCGCCCACCACAGCCGAGCAGCTTAAGAAGAAGTCCAAGCGCGACTAATGTAATTCAGTAATAGAAGCTCAACGCCTACATATACATAACTTTCTCATACACGCGACACACTTCTTGGAAAGACAAGAAGAAATAAAGGTCAATGGAGCCCAAAACAAAATGAAGCTAGAATTTGAGACTGCGAACGCGTCGGGAAGCGTGAAAAACAAAAATTGATTGTACCTTTTTCGGTTGCAGTCACTCTCCCGTTTTATTATACACTTTTCTTTTCAGCCATGGCCAACATTGGATGGGATCGCGGACAGATTTACTCGACGAGCGTGCTTCCAGGCGAAGAGCACCCGAATTCGCATGCCGAGATCATTGGCCACTTTCAGGAATTCGTGCAGAACTTCCGCATCGAGAGCTCCTTTGTCTACCGTGAGCAGCTCAAGGATCGCCTGTTGCAAAAGCAGCACTTCATTGAGGTCGACGCCGCCCACTTGATCACCTTCAACCGCTCTCTTGCCGACGACCTCTTTGCCAAGCCCAGCGAGCTGCTTCCTTTGGTAAAGCAAAAGAAAAAGCAGGAGAGACGACACCACTTTGGGAACTGACAAAAGGCTTTAGTTTGAAGCAGCTGTCAAGGAATGCGCCAAGCGAATTCTGTTTGTGAATCCGCACAAGGTCAAGACGTCCGACGTGCCCGACTGTCAGGTCATGCTCAAGTCGGATGCCAACGTCACTCCCATTCGCGATTTGGACGTAAGTTTCTGAAATATTCAGCCACGAACGTTTTCCTAATTTTTTGATTCACCCTATTGTTCTCCTAGTCGACGTACATTGGCAAGCTCGTTCGTATTCCTGGCATCGTCATTGGCGCTTCGACCCTGACTGCGCGCGCTGTGTCTGTCACCATCATGTGCCGCAGCTGTCGCCACACCAAGGTCGTTGCTGTTACCGGCGGCTTTTCTTCCATCACTCTCCCGCGCACCTGTGACTAGTAAGCGTCATAGAAAAGAACAAAAGAGACAAAGAAAACTCATGTATGCTGCAGTGATCCTGGTGAAGGCAGAAACAAGGACTGTCCCATGGACCCCTTTGTGATTGTCCACGACAAGAGCAAGTTTGTTGACTCGCAGACCCTCAAGCTCCAGGAGGCACCTGATATGGTACCTGTCGGTGATCTGCCCAGACACACTCTCTTGAACGCAGACAGGTAAAAAAAAAAAGAAAGAAAGGATATTCACCAAAAGGAAGAGGAGCTAACGTTTATCAAGATGGCTGACCAACCGCGTTGTGCCTGGCATGCGTACGGTCGTGATGGGTATCTATTCCATCTTCCAAAACAAAGCGGCAGTAAGTTTCAACTCGTGCTCTGGAAAATTTGCTCACACGCAGATGGCAGAAATCGACCGGTGCAGCCGCCGTCCGGACACCCTACATTCGCGTGGTTGGCATCCAAACTGACCAGCACAGCGCAGCGCTGGGCAAGCCCGTCTTCACCGATGCCGAAGAAGAAGAATTCATGCGCATGGCGCGCACACCCGATCTCTACGAGACGTTTGCAAGCAGCATCGCCCCCTCTATTTTTGGCAACGCCGATATCAAGAAGGCCATCACCTGTCTATTGTTTGGCGGTTCGATGAAGCGGCTTCCGGACGGCATGCGACTTCGTGGTGACATCAACGTGCTGCTGCTGGGTGACCCTGGTACGGCCAAGTCGCAACTGCTCAAGTTTGTTGAAAAGGTCGCACCCATTGCGGTCTACACCTCAGGCAAGGGCAGTAGTGCAGCCGGTTTGACGGCTTCTGTGATTCGAGATCCTAGTTCGGTTAGTATAAGTGCATCGACTCCGTCTTTAATGCACGGTCCTAACTTTCTTTTCTAGCGCGACTTTTATCTCGAGGGTGGCGCCATGGTCTTGGCCGATGGCGGTGTCGTCTGTATCGATGAGTTTGACAAGATGCGTGACGAGGACCGTGTTGCGATTCACGAAGCCATGGAGCAACAGACGATTTCGATCGCAAAGGCCGGCATCACAACGATTCTCAACTCGCGTACGTCTGTCTTGGCCGCGGCTAACCCTGTGTTTGGTCGCTACGACGATTTGAAGAGCGCAGGCGAGGTACATTAAACCAATCCGCGACATTCAGAAACTCACGTGCAAGCAATAATTTCTTGTAGAATATTGATTTCCAGACGACTATCCTGTCGCGTTTCGACATGATCTTTATCGTCAAGGATGAACACAATGAGGCGCGCGATATGGTAAGTAGACATGCCCATGCGTAAATGTACGTGTAACCTAATGCTGTTTTTTCTTTTTCCAGTCAATAGCACGCCACGTTCTCAACGTACACATCAACCAACAAGTCCAAGACATCGCGATGGGCGAGATTGATCTGGAAAAAATGAAGTCATATATCAGCTACTGCAAGACGTAAGTGTCAGAAAAGAGAGATGTGATGCGCCGCAGACGCGTACGGACGCACATCTGCGCGCGGGCATGCTTAAATCCAGAGAGAACAGAACGTGAGGGCTGACTGAGAAATTTCATGTATAGGCGCTGCGCCCCTCGTCTTACACCCGCAGCGGCGGATGTGCTAAGCAGCCACTTTGTTGCTATCCGTAAGGAGGTGAAGGAGTCCGAACGTAATACAGATATGCGGTCGACCATTCCCATCACAGTCAGGTACGTTCTTTGAAATCGAAAAAAAAAAAGGAAATGGTGCTCACTGGGTTGCACGTATGACATTATAATAGACAATTGGAGGCCATCATCCGTATCTCCGAGTCGCTTGCCAAGATTTCATTGTCACCTGTGGCCACCGAAGATCACGTTGCCGAGGCCATTCGCCTCTTCAAGTTCTCGACCATGGACGCGGTCCAGAGTGGCGGTGGTACGTCCCCGAAATTATCCTATTTTGATGAGTGTGATGAGTGTAATGCTTACTCTACTGTTGTGTAGTGGACGGTATGTCACGGAGTGACCTGATGAAGGAAGTCTCGTTGATTGAACGTGACATCCAAAAGCGGTTACCGATTGGTTCCCGTGTGGGTGTTGCTCAGATCAAGAACGATTTCTTGACGAAGGGTTACAGTGAGGCAGCGATCATGAAGGCGCTGATGGTGTTGGGCCGACGAGAGGTGCTCAAGTTCTCTAATCAGAACAAATACGTGTTCCGGCAGTCGGCTTAGAAGCTGAAAGGCGGGGATGAAATCAAAGGGTGAAGAAGAATCCATAAAGAATTACATGTGTACATACTCTCTATTCGTGAAGCATTGAAAAAAAATATATTATTTTGTGTAACGTAAAACTGTTCACATACGTATATCAAGAATGGTGTAAAGGTAGAGCAAAAATAAAAAGTGATTATTGTAATGCAATTAAGATAGAAAAGTTAAAAAGTAGCTAAGGACTAGATAGAAGAATTATAAGTGGAAGAAAAAGAGAAACTAGAAAGTAAGAGAATTAAAGAAAGCGAACGCACGATTCATGGTGCGTGAACATGTGTATGTGTATCGTACTGATAGGCACCCGCCGTAGAAGGAAGGGGCGTTAGAAAGCGAGCAAAAAATATCAAGAAGCGGGATGCGCCGTCGTGCACATTTGTAGGCCAGTATTGCCAATTAAGCGGTGGCCTGGACGGGAGCAGGTGCGGCAGCGGCGTTGGTGGCGGCGGCCTCAGCGGCGGGCTCGCTGGGCTTGTCGTCCTCCTTCTTCTCCTCCTCAGGCTTCTTGTCGTCTTCCTTCTTGGGCTCCTCCTCGACAGCGGCCTCAGCAGCGGGAGCAGTCTCACCAGCAGCAGCAGCAGCGGCCGCAGCAGGAGTCTTCTCCTTCTTCTCCTTCTTTTCCTTCTTGTTAAAGTTGAAGATCTTGGTCAGACGACGGCCGAGAGGCGAGCCGGATCGGGAGGGCGTAGACTTCGCTTCAGTGGTCTCCTCAGCCTTGGGCTCTACAGGAATTGAAAATGAGGATATGAGTCACCGTTTATGAAAAAAAAAAAAAAAAAAGAAAAGAGCGCGACTTACCGCTCGGTGTTTCAGCCGCAGGAGCCGCGGATTCGCCAGCAGGCTCATCCTTGGGAGGAACCTCAGGCTTCTGTTCCTCCTCGGCAGCGGGCTGCTCAGTCTGAGCAGGCTCTTCCTCAGCAGCGGAGGAGGTGGTGGGGACCTTCTCAGAGGACTCCTTCTTCTTGTTACCGAAGAACTTGCCGACGAGGACGGTCGAGTGGCGCTTCAGCGAGTCAATGGCATTGTTGTCCTTGTTGCTCTTCTTCTGGGCAGGCTCTTCCGACGCAGGGGCGGCGGTCTCCTCGTTGGCAGGCTGGGCGGGCTCTTCCGTGGTCTCAGCAGCAGGCTCTGTTTAAAAATTTTTTGTTCTGATAAGGACGCTTTGCATAGAGAATTTTTTTTAAAATGTCGTACCTTCAGCAGCTGCGGCAGGGGCTTCAGTGTCAGCAGCCGCCTCAGTAGTCTCGGCGGCAGCAGGCTCTTTATCAGACTCTTCCTTCTGGGTCTCCTCCTTGGTGGCGGGGCTCTATTGGAAAAATTGGCAAGGTTAGAAAATCTTTTTGAGTTCGCAATAAGTGGATTAAGGGTGGTGTGAGGAGTACAAAGATGGATTGGTAAGTGGAAGTGTGTGTGTGGCAATGTCACACAATATGCCGACTGGGATCATCCTCAACCAGATGACAAGGAGAATCCAAAGTCCGACATGATTGTGTGCGTCTGCCGACACTTTCCAACAATAGGTACGTATCTAGAAGATAGGAGATGGTTGGTTGAAATCTTTACCTTGCTACGGTTGAAAATGCCGTTCAGGAAGGTCGACTTGCGCTTCTCTGCTTTGCTGGTGGACGACTCGGCAGCAGCAGGAGCGGCAGTCTCTTCCTTGGCCTCGGTTTTCTCTTCGGCGGCGGCAGCGGGCTGTTCCTCAGCGGCCTCAGGTTTGGCCTCCTCAGGCTTGGCCTCCTCCTCTTTGACAGCCTCAGGCTTCTTCTCCTCCTTCTTGTCCTCCTTCTTGTCAGAGAACTGCTTCTTGGCCTTGTTGAGGAACGTCGAGAGGCGCTTGGTTGTGTTGGATCGTGATGGCGAAGGAGCAGGAGCCTTCTTCTCCTCAGCCTTGGGCTCTTCGGGCTTAGCCTCATCAGCCTTGGCCTCCTCAGCCTTAGGCTCCTCGGCCTTGGGCTCTTCAGCCTTGGGCTCGGCAGCGGCGTTAGCGGCATCGGTGGCAGGCGCGGCATCGGCAGCGGCCTGGGTGGCCTCAGCGACGGGCTCGTTAGTGGTGGTGGTGGGCTTAATCTCCTCAGCAGACATAATAAGAATTGGAAGGAAGCGAGTCGAGTGGGGAGAAAAGAGAGAAGAAGAAAAAGAAGAGAGTCGAAAGCCTTGTGGCAATTTGTAGGCGGATCCGGTTCTACTCTGCTCAGTATTACACGTGATATGATATTTTTGGAAGGTTACACATGTGTTTCACTAACCGGTTCCCGGGCGCACGAACGCACAAAAAAGAAAAAAGATGGTTTGATTCTATCCCTTATTTCTCTTGTTTTCTCTACAGAGTGTATACGCCCGACGCAGTGGGTTGTCATTCTGCATTGCATTGCTTGCCCGTCATCGGACAAACGCTCGCATATCAGTACCCCGTCTTTTACAAACAAATTTTACCTGGATCCCATATTGCTTGTCAATCCTCGTGGCACAGGCACTTGTTTTTTTTTCATTTCATACGAACTCAGCTTTATCGCCACACTTTTCCTTTTTTTTCTCTCGCCGATCCCTTTCGTATACGTTTTTGATGGCCCGCACGTTGTCTCGAACAACAAATAGCCAGCCAAAAGTCAACACAATAAGGCCGGCCAGTTCCCGGATCATCACAGTTATATTATTACTCTGCTTTCTTTGATCCGACCTAATGCGGCTTTTATTTTTACCGTCCACACGCCATTGCTTTTCTTGTGCCTTGGATGTCTTATGCGAGTAGCTCTAAATAGATCTCCCAGTCCTTTCATTCTGACCGCGTTTGTCATCCTTTTTTCTTTTTTTCTAGTCGACCTGTCATCTGGGCTGTCAGCCAACAGGCACATGCAAAATATATACATATTAAATTTCAAAATGACTTGCCTTGATTGCACCATATATCTTGCGAATAAATGTATATGTTGCGGCGAATCCAATGGACCCCATGCAAAGTCCGTACACGATGCAAAACATGAGGCTGTGACCAAAATAGACAATGGCCGGTACGAATCCAGTGACCTTGAGGCGGTTGAAATAGTAAAAAATGGAATATCTATACAAAACACATTATCACGCGTTCAGTTGCATACTTGCTTATGTCGTGCATCCAGAGAGGAAGAGAGAACTTACAAAAACACGTATACCGCCGAAGCCGATGAGACAGCGAAGCACTTCCACCACCAGCGGTAGTCCTGCCCAAATTTGTCAGCCCACATCAGTAAGAAAAAAAAAGGTGCCTGTGACACGAGCGCTATTATATACCTCGCTACACAAACTAAAGTAGGTAATAACAATGGCGATTTCGATGGTCGTCAGGGCGAGAATGACAAAGACAAGTGCCAAGAAGCCAAACATGTAGTAGTATTGATCGCTCCAGATGGACTTGAAGATGAAAAACAGTTCGATAAAGATGACCGCGAAGGGCATCAACCCACCGACGGCCATACTACAGGACGAACGGCGAAGTAAGTAAAAATTTTTTCCAACGAGCTCGTGCCAGTCCAACAAAGTGGAGCCGGGGGGAGGGGTGGCGGACGCGAATGTGCACTATATTACCATTTGATAATATAACACGCGCACACGCGCTATCCTGCCTTCTTGTCTTACCTAACATGCAACTGGAGGTAGTAGGGTTGGTCGGGGATTTGGCGTGGAATCTGATGCGTTCGTACAGGCTGGTCGGCGATAGGTCTCCGCGCGCCAAACACGGCCCCGGCAAAAACGAGGGGCGTTGAGACGCCAAACCAGAGTGAAATGAGGGCAAAGAAGGTACCGAATGGAATGGCCGACGAGGATTGCTGGCCCCAAACAAACAGGTTGAGGATGAACACAATGATAAACATTGTGCATGGCACCAATGTTGCGGTCTATACATAGGTTAAGTTATTTCTCTATCCATATTTTTGGATATAACTTGACTCACGATAAGTGCATTTCTGAACCACGATTGTCCCTTGAGGATCTTGAAAACTTGTGCACTGTAGTACCCGGCGAATGATCTAATCCCAAATTTAGCCACATTGAGTGTTTTTTTATGGTTTGTGTGTGTATTGTTGTGATGGGGGCCTTCTGCCTTTCCCGTTTAGCCAAGAATCTCCCTGTATACTCACCCAGCTAAAACATAGATCGCTAGGCCGTAAGAGATCAAGCCGCCTCGGTACGACGGATTGAGCAATCCGAGGGTCGAAAGCACTAGAAACAGTATAAGTGACGTTAGCGGTCCAGTAGCTCGCACTCGACGTAGGAAGGTAAATACCAATGGTAGCGGCGACCATGATGAGGCATTGAAAACCTGAACCGAGCAAAGGAGCCAAAATTTGGGCATGCTTGGGTGGCCGAAAGACATCGCCATGGACGAGCTTCCAGCCGGTTGCGTCCTCATCTATGGCCTAACACGAAAAATCAATAAAACAAATGTGACATCCATGGGGTGTTCTGTAATGTTTTGTCCTAGGTTGCACGAGCACCAAAGAAAAACCCTTTTCCGAACATACCTCCACATCCTCTTCGGCATTGTATGACGTGATGTCACGCTTCAGCGTACGGAGCATGATCATAGCGACCATGCCGGTCAGGAACATGGTAATGACGAGTGAATTGCTGATCGAGTACCAATGGATACGTGACTCAAAGATTTGCAGATATCGATCCCAGCGCGTGGCCCAGGTGATGTCAGTTGTCTGTGCATAATGTTTCATACTTTAGATCAATCCACATTTTATGCGCAAGTGATAAGCAGGGTACCTGTTTCCACAATACCGTATATGTGTAGGTCACTGTGGTTTGTGTACCGTCGATCTCTTTCATGGGTGCGTTCGTAGCATACTTGCCACAGGCGGCCGGTTCGGCAAGGCTTGTCGAGAACTTTAGTTTGTAATACGGGATTCAGGCGATTACTTACGAAGCAGGATAGACTTCGAAGCCCACGATGTATTTGTCGTCTGGGTTTTTGCTACTGGTCTGATAGAGAAGCTGAATGGTGAAATGGTTGTTCAGGTACGTCTTGTCATCCTAATGAAAAACCGTCAATTAATGGAGTGTCAGCGCTGTTCTTCAAGGGGATACGATGATAGAGAGATTAGTTACTTTGGTTTGACCGAGAGCAAAATAAGGTAATAAGGCGGTCGTCGGATCGGATGTATTAAATTTGAGGACAGTAGCTCCTGGCAGGTTGTCGACGACCCTGTGATGACGTCTGATGTCAGTGAAATAGGACAACCGCCTCCAGCCAGAAACAACTACCATTCAACTCGATATTCATCTCTAATGAGATCATGTGCCTGCTCGGCACCTTCCTTGTCAATCGAAACCGTACATAACGTTTCACACATGGTATCTTCGCCCATGACGAGCTAGTGTATGACGTGTCTGTGAATACATACGTGACGAAGTAGTATTTTGTCGTGCTCACCTTGAAATCGCTGTTCATGAGACGATCACCACGCAAGGCCTCTCCCAGATTGAGCCATGTATGTGTGATTTCCTTGGGTTGGCAGACAAAGGGCAGGTTGCCGTACTCGAAGGGGAGTTGCGTGTTTTCGGAAACGATCTTGTTGACCTGAAGCGGGACGAGGTCATTTATGTGGTATTTTTTGGGTGTTACGCCCGGCACGTAAAAAGCATGAACAGGGCTAAAGAGCCATGCCACGAGTGCAATCGCCAGGAGATGCATCGGTTGAAGGCAAAATAAAAAGGAACGCGATGGTTCAGTTCGGTTCAACCTGCCTTACGCATGACAATGACTTGAAACTCAGCCGACACGTACAATACCGCTATACAACGTACGTATTGAACACGAGAGGAATATGTAGACAGCATATTTACTATACAGCTGCCTCTTATAGCTGAAAACATATTTCTATGGCCGTTGGCATATATAGATTTGGTTCACTTACGCGCAGAGAGGGAAAAGTGGAAGGAAACCGCTGAACGGGGAAGGGCACGAGCGGATAGAAGGGAGAGAAACAAGTATACGAAGATATAACAGGAGAAAGGAGAGATGTAAAGTAGTAAGTCAAGTATGTCTTGCTTAGTCAAGAAGAAATGGTCAGACAATCTTGCACACATCTATACAGAAAGAGACTGCTGTCGAGCAAAACTGCTTGCTGCATATTTGTCCTGGAAGATAGTAGATCATACTACCTGATTTTGTCGAGCGATAGCAGGGGCGAGCAGAGTTCTACACCTACGTCCCATGCGGGATTCAGGGCGAGTCATTATTTTGTCCATAAGATACTTAAGATACATGCGCTATTATACATTTCTTTCACTTGGCTTTGATAACATACAAGCATCTCTGTCGCGTGTAAGCGACTGTGAGTGATTGGACAGGGGAGTACATAAGTTGGGACAGATCTCAGCTAAAACGTGCAACTATGCAGGTTTGTCTATATGCGTGGTGTGGGTGGGTGGTGTCACTATGACTTCTCGTTGTTGCTTAGCATGGACCGTTGCTCGGACTCAAGGCGCTCCCTTGTTTGTTTCTCCCGTAGCTGTTGAAGCTCTATTTGTTTTTGGCGGTCCTGAGCCTGATGCTGGTCTCGATCGCTGTATTGATCTTCGTAGAATCCTGGACGGTTCATGTTCTGAGCAGCCGGGGTCGCACGATGGGTACGGTTATGGTATACTATAGGATCATTGAGTTCCTTGGCACATTGTTCTGAGCAATCTTACACCAGTAAGCAGCATAAAGCACGCCTGAACCCGCCGCAGCATAGCCCGCGCGTCGGGCGTGTTGCTTTATGCGAAAGAGACGTTCAGTATGCTCTGACGACCCGGGTGGTCCGAGTGCTTTGGGTTCGATACGATCGAGCACGGCTTTGATGCCATAGATCGAGACGCCACCAATGACAGCCAGAAGTAAAGGTGGTAATCGTGGCAGCATTATTCGGAAACGGGGCTGTTAAAGTAAAAAGCACTTGTCAGTTTTGTTGCTGCGTATACAAAGCGGGAATCGCGAAGGACAGACTCAGCTGCCTATAAAATTTGAACAATCATGCAGTTGCCCAATAGCTCCATAACATCGGTCTCTGCCATTTTAATATAATCTCCTCGTTTACAACAACTGTGTTGTAGGCGCCTTGTTGCAAGTGTGTGCATGGAGACATGCACTTTCATACACTTTGTCCAGAGCCATTTCTGACTTTGAAAGTAATTCTGCGAGAAGTCTGAGGTGGCGGCTGTAGGTCATCTCCGCGTGCTCTCGAGCAATCGCTGGAGGTGAGTGCCAGCGGCTACTGATATCAGGTCGGCGAGGAATGCCTTTAGAAGCTTGCTGGCTGGTGTGTCGCGTGTACTTCAACAATTCTTAACAAATCGATGTGCGGCGGTCGAAAGCGTATCTGGGTCCACCCAGGCACGTGGTTTACCGGATTGGGCTGATTGCATTGACAGGTCTCGCAATTCAAAAGCTGAGGGTCAGCCGCGACTTTTTTTCCTATCTTTTAAATTTGTTGCTCGTTGAGTATCCAAATGATCGAAGGAAAAGCAAAGAAATAGAAGCATAAAAAGAAAGCGAGAGCGCAGGATGGAGACTTGCGTGTTCCGGACGAAGACAGATCATTTGAACTACATTAAAGGAGAGAAACTGGTTAATTCATGGTTACAACTCGCTCTAACTCATTCGTTCTGGTAAAATCGTCGCCTCATAATGGGCTTAATTGATAAATCAGTTTGGACGAGAATGAGTTATTACTGAACAGGTCCAAACAAGCTTCCGTACGTAGTGTATACAGCTGCATAAATATGAACTCAAAAAGCATGTCCGTCGCTACAGTATGCCATAAATCTCATTCTGGGATTGTTTGTGAATTATATTCATGTGTTTCTGTAGTTAAGGACCATGTATCAACGTTATATTGAGTGTGAAGCTGGACAGTACTACAGTAGACAGAGAGAAGGTCACAAAAATGTGCGGTAGCAAATATGCCAAAATGCCTATGAGTTTCGTATCATATATGTGGCACAATGAGAGCCATAGTTAACATAATGTATCAGAAATGTTCCAATCACCCTCACACAGCGCTCTCCTTTTTTCCTATGCTTCAACCGTCACCACGGGCAGTATGTGATTAAACACAGGTACCTGGTTTTGAATCGCTTCATTATGATCCTTTTACTGCTTGTCGAACGAAAAGCTATGCAACTTCTTGTAGAGGCACAGTTTATCCTTCCACTTGACCGGCATTTCATGCGCGTCCCTGTTCATGTGGCACCAACTCAGGGCATGTTTGCACACTGCGGCAGAAGATCGAAGGAAAACAGGGTACACCCAATCAGCAATCCCTGAGTAGTTCTGACACACACACAAGATTCCTATATAGAACGTCTCAAATAATGAACAGTGGTCGTCGGGATAAACAAAGGCCGATTCGCAGCCTGTCAACACGATGCGTTTCTGATCGACCAATCAGATCAGCCCGCTTCATCTTGAGTCACCCCAGGCTGAATTTCTGCAGAGTTGCCATAGGCTATAAACCTATGCGGACACTACTTACTTCTTGTTCTTCTTTACTTATTCCCCTCCCCCCCACTCTTCTTTTTTTTTCTCCTTGACACTCCATTGCAATGGGACGCACACTCTACGACAAAGTTTGGGACGACCACGTGGTTGACACCCAGGAGGATGGCACCTGCCTGATTTACATTGATCGCCATTTGGTGCACGAAGTGACGTCGCCTCAGGCCTTCGAAGGCCTGCGCAACGCTGGCCGTGGTGTCCGTCGTCCGGACTGCACGCTTGTCACAGTGGATCACAACATTCCTACGTCGAGCCGCAAGAACTTCAAGAACGTGTCGACCTTCATTGAGGAGGCGGACTCGCGTAACCAGGTCGAGACGCTCGAGCAGAACATCAAGGCATTCAACCTGACCTACTTTGGCATGGAGGACGATCGCCAGGGCATTGTGCACGTCATTGGCCCTGAGCAGGGCTTCACGCTTCCCGGCTGTACCATGAACTGTGGTGATTCGCACACCTCGACCCACGGTGCGTTTGGCGCGCTTGCCTTTGGTATCGGCACCTCTGAGGTCGAGCACGTCCTGGCCACGCAGACCCTGTTGCAGAAGAAGAGCAAGAACATGCGCATCAACGTCAACGGCAAGGTCACTCCCGGCGTCACCTCCAAGGATATCGTGCTGCACATCATCGGTGTCATTGGCACCGCCGGCGGCACGGGCTGCGTCATTGAGTTTGCTGGCTCGGCTATCGAGGCCCTGTCGATGGAGGCGCGTATGTCGATGTGCAACATGTCCATCGAGGCCGGTGCCCGTTCTGGCATGATCGCCCCCGACGACATTACCTTTGAGTACCTGAAGGGCCGTCCGCTGTCGCCCAAGGGTGCCGAGTGGGACAAGGCTGTCGCGTACTGGAAGTCGCTCCGCTCCGATGAGGATGCCAAGTTTGACGTCCAGGTCGACATCGACGCCGCTGATATTGCCCCCACCTTGACTTGGGGTACCAGCCCTCAGGACGTCGTCCCCATCACCGGCCGCACCCCCGACCCGTCCACTGTCTCCGACCCCATCCGCCGCCAGGCCATCGAGCGCGCTCTCGACTACATCGGTCTGGAGCCCAACACCCCGATGGAGGAGGTCAAGATTGACAAGACATTCATCGGCAGCTGCACCAACTCGCGTATTGAGGATCTCCGCGCCGCCGCTCAGGTCGTCAAGGGCCGCCATGTGGCTGACTGGGTCTATGCCATGGTCGTGCCTGGCTCCGGTCTGGTCAAGAAGCAGGCCGAGCGCGAAGGTTTGGACAAGATCTTTACGGATGCGGGCTTTGACTGGCGTGAGGCGGGTTGCTCCATGTGCTTGGGTATGAACCCCGATCAGCTGTCGCCTGGCGAGCGTTGTGCCTCCACAAGCAACCGTAACTTTGAGGGTCGCCAAGGCGCGGGTGGCCGTACCCATCTGATGAGCCCTGCCATGGCTGCCGCGGCTGCCGTCACCGGTTATTTGACCGATATTCGCAAGCTTTTGCCCGAGGGTTACAACGAGAAGGACGCTGCGTCGCCGCCCAAGTCCATTGAGATCGACGAGGCCCCTGTCGAGGACCACGCCAAGGCCGCCAGCCAGGCTGACCCCGTCACGGACGCACCCGCCACCGGCAGCCCGTCTGCGCCCAAGCAGGCTCCCACCGCCGAGGGTATGCCCAAGTTCACCACCCTCAAGGGCATTGCCGCTCCTCTGGATATCGCCAACGTCGACACCGACATGATCATTCCCAAGCAGTTCTTGAAGACCATCAAGCGTACTGGTCTCGGCACTGCCCTCTTCTACAACCTCCGTTACAAGGATGACAAGGAGCGTCCCGAGTTCGTCTTGAACCAGGAGCCCTACCGCAACGCACGTATCCTCGTCAACACTGGCCCCAACTTTGGCTGCGGTTCATCCCGTGAGCACGCGCCCTGGGCCTTCAATGACTTTGGCATTCGGTGCATTATTGCGCCCAGCTATGCAGACATCTTCTTCAACAACTGCTTCAAGAACGGCATGCTGCCCATCGTCTTGCCCGAGGACAAGGTCGCGCTTCTGGCTGAGCAGGCCAAGCAAAAGGCTGAGCTCGAGGTCGACCTGGTCAACCAGGTCGTGCGCTACCCCGGCGGCGAGGTATCCTTTGAGGTCGAGTCCTTCCGCAAGCACTGCCTTGTCAACGGCCTGGATGACATTGGCCTGACCCTGCAAAAGGCAGACAAGATCGACGCCTTTGAGACCAAGCGTACTGAGAACTGGCCTTGGTTGAACGGCAAGGGCTACACGGGCAAGGCCACCAAGATCAACGCTGTTCCTGTTGGCCAGAAGAAGCAGAAGCTGGACTGGTAAACATGATTTGTGGACTTGGGGGAGATAAACACCTATCTATATCTTTGGTTTTGCATATATATAAAAAGATGTTTGATATTCTGTAATTTTTTATATTCTTTTTTGATACACGGTATTACTACTATATTTAAATGCATTAGAAGAGGTCGAAGAAACGACGGTCCTCCAAGTTCTTTGAGTCCTTGAGATCCATGGCCCACATGGCCGCACTATTACGAATTATGTAGGTCAGTATTGGCAGAGTGACACGAATTTACAGGAACCCTACCCAATATGGTTCGTATAAGAGAAGACGAATCCTGCAAAGGGAATCATTTCGAGAACGGTTGCCACGATACCGAACTGCAAATAGTTCCAGAAACCCTTTTCGATGCGACGCTGACGACGGGCAGATGACCAATTGTGGAGGTCAAAATAGCGTTTGTGGACGGTACCGCCTTTGGGCAGTGCCTGAATTGTAATAAACGCCGAATAACCGACCACAGGAATCGCGTTCAGCGGCAATGTCACAAGGAACAAGGCCGGGCGCATAAAGAAGAGCTGCCAGGCCGAGTCATTTTGAGCGTTGCGGACCATGATATTGACGGGCGACAGAAAGTGATGGGCTTTGAGCGCCACTTCTTCGGCCGTCATATTTCGTGCCTCGGCCAGACCGCGCTTGGCGTCTTCAATGTTGCGCTTCGCACCGTCGGCCGCGACTTGGAGGTCTTTGACGAGCTGGTCAGCCGAAGGTGCGGGAGGCGTTTTCTCGTCCTTCTTTTTCGGCAGACCGCCGCGCTCTTCAAGGATGGCGTCGAAGAAACGGTCGCGGACGGAGCCCACGAAATAGTTGGAGAGCTGTCCCATGATAGCAAATGACTCGACTACGCAGAGCAGGCCCGCCGAGACGGCTGCGCCACTTTTGACAAACGAGCGGCCCTGGTCCTGAGGGCGCAGCTCGAGGAACAGACGCGACAGAAAGCGCGACTGGGGTCCCATGCCATATTTGAACAGCGGGACGATCGCAAGAAGACTGAATAAACTCGCTTTAAGTGCCGAGGATAAAATAGGCAGCGCGATTGGCTTCGGGTTGTGAGCCAAGTGAAGCAGACCGCGGAAGGGGTATAACACAGCTGGAAGGGGTTCCTGACGTTTACCGCGCGTAATGGGAGTCGACATTGTAAACTGAAATGAAGGAAAAAGGAAAGAGATTCAAAGGAATCGCGGGACCCTAACGTGTCAAAAAGCACGCTCGGCACTGCTTCTCTTTTTGTCATACTGTGTGTATACAGTAGTTTCATGTCGTGCAACATCATTTAGTCCGCAGAAATACATTGATAGAGTGGCTACCTGAGGGAGCATGAATTAAAGCGCCGTGCAATTTAATATCAATGGAAGACGTCGTCTGCTATATAAATGTCCGTTTCTACCATGCGACAGTAAAAGTACAGGACGGACTATTTTGACGAGCAATCCTTATAAGATAACTATACTGTTTTGTTTTAACTCTGGATTCAAAAACTACATTAAATACTTTAGGAAACAAAAGCTGTGCTTGTCACTATGGTTGTACTTCTTCCATCAGTGTCACTGCATCTTTTTTATCCTTTCTTTGTATAGGCTTTGGTGTCCATAACTTGTGTTGAATGCCATATAACATAAGCAGAACAATCACAACATTAGCAAGGCACCCCGCAAAAGCTGTCAACTTGCCAATTCCTGTGTACCTGGTCAGCCCAATTGTTCACGCGCAAATATCACAACATGCTTACGGAAATCAGGCGCGGTTGCCACGTCCCAACAAGCAGGGGCCAGCATATTTGCAGCCAAGTTGCCCAATGCATTGACGAACGCCACAGTGATGGCGCGGCCGTCATGATCACACGCATAGACGGAGTTTAACCAGGCCATGCAGATCGATTGACAGGATAGACTCGCTGTCGACAAGTGAGCGCCAACAAAAACCCACGCTATGGGCGGGTGACCTTCCTGGATTAAAGCAGGTAATGCGCATCCAAGGGCTACTACCAGTTGGGACCCGATGATATGACCCGCACGATCATTTAGTCGGTCAGAACTAATGCCCAGGACAATACCTATTAAGGCCGCTAAAAGATAGGGCGGTATCAGGAGGTAGTTTGCCAATGATGCCGAGTATCCTTGTTGTTTCAGCATAATGTTAAGGTTGCTGACGGCGAAGTTGCTATAAATGACCGCCGCCCATAGGAAACTGAAGCCGTACATATATGGAGTACACGCAAAATTCTTCAGACTGATGAAAATAAAAAGTACATGAAGTCATATAAGCTGATGTGACGATCGCAGGACCAGAAAATTTGTAAGAGTTTACTTGCCTGTCTTTGCCGACCGTACGTGTGGGAGGACTGGTTTCCTGCATACGCGTCATGATCACTGCACGGTCGATAGCGCTTTTAGTACACGCCCAGGTGTCGTGGGGGAAGTCGGGCAGAATGAGATACCCAACTAGTCCAATCAGGATGGAAAACACCCCCTGCAGTATAAACAACCATTGCCAGCTTTGCAGATGTGCAACGCCATCCATGTAAGTTACTGCACCTGCCCACAGGCCATTCACTGCAGCCGCGAGACTATTAGCGCTTTGAAAGATGGCCGTCCGTTTGCCGAGCTCCCACTTTGTATACCAGGACCCTAAAAGCAGGATAATCCCAGGGTAAAATCCCTACATATGGATGCTTTAGTGTCTCGCATCTTGCTACGTTGTTATAAGTAGAAATTGAGGCGATGCAGAAGATACGAACCCCTTGCATGGCGCCTAGAAGAATTCGGAATCCGTACAAGGCTTTGTATGTATTTGTTAGGGACATGAGGCACACCAAAACACCCCAACACACGACGCAGGTCGACAGGAACCACCGCGGACGCACCCGACTGACGAGAAGATTACTCGGAACTTGGAACCTAATTTTCATTGCGTGCAGGTACACGCAAGAAAAAGCATGTACTCCATGAAACACCATGCAGGTAATGATGAATTTCTGTACTTACACGAAATCACTGACAAAATACATACAGACAGCCCAATTAAATAGGGACGAATTGAGATCAAGATCGGTATCCATGCCAGTTGTGTACGCATTGGCTAATATACTGTGGGATGAGCCTAAAAGCAACCTTTCAGGCTATATACTTTACTGACGAAGGTTATTGCGCACCATGCGATTCGATAAAAGCGCGAATGAGGCCCAACATAACAGGCAAAGATCGAGTCGCCGAACGAGCTTTCGATCGGCCTCGGCACACTGTTGTTCAGTGATTTCGCTCGGCGGCATGGCTGCTGCATTTCTATCAAGTTCCGAGGAGCCCATATCTATAGCTAAATCACTACACGTATGATGGATAGCGCTGAAAGAGCAAATAATATAATGTAGAAAAGGAAGGAAAGGAAAAAGAAGAGGAAATGTTCATGAATCACAGTCAGTTAAAAGCGACATTTTATTTAAGTTCCACATAAAAGTGCCGTCATATCACATAAAGCGCGTCTGTAGTTTACTGCTCAAATGCATACTTCATAAACACTTTAGTAGGGCAATTTCCAAGTTCGTAATGATGTTACATATACTGTATTTGATTGTCAGCGTATTATACAGTTATTCTAAGACCATGCGCACCAATTCATTCATGTATACACATGAACATGTTTTACAAGCTGCAAATTTTCTTCTGACAAGCAGTGAATCAGGCGCCCAACAGAAATATTGGCATCGCATCTGCCCTAATATCAAGCTTTCATTTGTTGAGCTTGTGGCAATTCTGTCTGTGAAGATCAACTTCTAATGATTTTATCTTTTTGTTGCTTCTCATAGATCAAGAGAACTTGCTCTTTCGCTTTCTTGTTTTCTCCTTTTATCTCTTTGTTTACCCTTCGACCATTTAGTCACTTAATGATCAACGAGTCCAAAAGGCAGAAAAAAATCTGCGGTTGACCCTCGGCTTTTTCCATTTCGAGACGCGTCAATGCAGTCAACCCATCGACCCAATCCTGTATTCGCAAAAGTTAAGGAACGTTGCCCAGATGGACCCAGATACGCTTGCAACCACCACATATCGTTGAAGTGCACAAATTCATACTGATATCAGGTCGGCAAGGAATGCCTTCTGAAGTTTGATGGCGGGTGTGTTTTGTAACGTTGGGCAAGGTAAATTTACCTTGAGGAATTTGGAGACTGGCAGTTCGAATGGCGACTCGATATTGGCCAAGCGACTTCCTCCTTTGGATAGGGTCTGGTGATCGACTTTTCCGATGTTATGGGACAAAATCACTATGGCATCGTGCATACCTGCAGAAAGCTTGTGCATGTTCATCAAAACGTGCGATGACCATTTGTAAGTGTTTTAAGCTGTAACGAATCGAAGGCGGTGGTGCAGTGGATGAAAAAAAAGGGAGCTTTTTTGGGATTGCCAAATCTGGATATTGGGTACGACCTGTGATCCTTTGGGTGAATCAGAATGTTGTCAAGACTAGAACAACCTGTTGAATGTACGCAATAGCAAGCTTCATCATGCAGACAAAAAGGGATTTATCAGGATCAGGAGTTTGCTGTGAATGTAATAGAGAGCAATAGAGTGATGCATAAAGAGTGATAGAGCAATAGGGAGGGTTTTGCTGTCTGATCTCATATCTATCAGTGAAGCAACGATCCTTTGAATCCGCAGCAGCCTTTTTTATTTATCAACCTGGTTGGATAAAGACTCCCATGGAGCTTAAAAGAAAGTGGCGACACTTTGAGCATGGTTTTCCTTCTCTTTCCAACTTTCCTTGCTTCTTACTAACCCACTCACCCACTCTCCACTACTCCACTCAAATTCTCTCTGTCTTTCTCTCTCTTTTCCAATATCAAGTGACTTATGCTGACACGTATCTTTGCTACTATAGGCGTTGAGGCGGCGGCAGTGTGGCGGTGGTATGGGTGGTGCTGGAGGGGTTGGAGGTAAGTTGAATATGACCGACTCCTATGAATGAGCGCTAACATCAGCATCATAGGCGGGCGAGGCGGTGGAGGTGTACTGGGAGAGAGAGGTAAGCTGATGCTAAGCATGACAGACTTGTATATACGATAAAATGCTAACATTACTTATAGGATGGGGCGGTGGCGTTGCGGGCGGGAGAGGAGTGGAGGCGAGGCAGGGTGGAGGTAAGTACGGATACAAAACACATTGTTTGAATGATTACTGATATGATAGCATAGGTCGGGCGAGTCGGGCGCGTCGGGTGCAAGGTGGGCGAGCGGCGGCGGCGGTGGTGGTGGTGGTGGTGGTGGTGGTGGTGGTGCTGGGCGTGCTGGGTAAGTAAGCTTTCCGTTTTTTCTTTTCTTTTGTCTCTCCTTCCCTTCCCTGCCCTTTTCCCGTCCAGTTCCCCTCTTCTTTTATAGAAGCATGTCTCTCCGTTCCCAAGGTTGACAGCATACAGGAAGGTACGTCAAAAACAAGTTTGTTAGAGGCTAGAAATGTACCTGGTGTGAACTGCTCTCATCTTGCAATCTGGTGTATATCTTTCTTTATGATGCCAGTCTGACGATTCACAATAAAAAAATTTGTAATAATGCATCACTTGTGTATCTTCCATTTTTATGCTTTTCAGAGGAAATTTGATGGATCTTTTCTTTTTGTTGGGTGTCGCTTTGTGATGCCGTCATTTTGGGCAGAAGAAAGAAGATAAGGTGATGCGCTGCTTCTTTTAAAAGCATTGTCATAAAGCCCTTTTTCTTTCTGGAATTAGAACTGTAGCACACGTGATATGTGCTATGTCGTCCGAGTGAGTGGTATTTACACTTCTTATTTCGATCATCAAAGGAAAATTCCTGCCCAGTAATGTCATGTCTGTGCTCCGTGCGTGTGGGTCGTTTCTGGACATCACAGAGGTTCTATGACAGATCTCAAATCCCAACAAGGCGCTCAAAAGGTTTCACAGTACTTGCTGAAGTTGGATGTAAAGAGGTTCTTATGCGATAAGAGAGCCTTGGGGAAATGGTTTCCTGTACATACTGCGTGCTGATAATTGTTTCCTTTTCCCTTTCGTTCTCAACGCCTATATATTTCTTTTCAATCAATAATCAAATGTTCACTGTTTTTAGTCTGCCTTACGAAAACACACCCTGCATGACTCTCTTTTACTTTCGGCGTTTTGCCCTCCTCAACTACTTTAGACTGACTAGTAAAGCGTACATCATCATCCACAGAGAGGTAGAGAGGCGATGATTTTTAAAGCAGCGACCCAACAGAGCCGTCCTCAAAATTTCATTTCATTCTCCAATTCATTGTCCAGCTTCGTCGTCCAGTATTTCTTGCGTCTGAAAGGCTGACCAGTTTCTTCACTTCTGATCCATTTTACACGTCTCTCACTTCCATTTCCTGAAACCTCTCTCTACGCATCAAACTTTCCCACTTGATACCTAGGATTTTCTCATGGGTCATATTGAACTTGCTCCTAATCCTCAAGCCGCCTGAAGCTAGCCCTTGGATGGTATCGGTGCAGCTCGTGGAAGAACGTTTGCTTGCGAGCGCCATCGCACTTCAGCCCAGATCCCAGGAATCTCTGGTCCTTCTACTATTCGCAGCGTCGAAGAAGACGCCGCCCAACACCTGCTTGCGATCAGCCGCTTCTCTGCAGCTGTGCCTAACGAGGTCCTTATCAGAGACATGGGCCTTGTTGACCTCACCACGGAACCAGCAGATCGGCAGCGGCCCTTTGAGGGACATTTCAGCTAATGCATCCGCTCGCTTCGGTTTCCCACTGACGATTTAACCAGCTCTCAGAGCAGTGCTAGCAAGGTAACGCACAGAGTTTGTTGATTCTAACTATCGGGTAACCGACATGTTTGAAGATTATCTTTATATTACCCTGCGGTCACCTTATTTGTTGAGCAGTTTCTGGAGCAACAGCGTCTCTCTGGCGAAATGAAGCATGTCTTTGTGCGCTACGCCGGATGTACAAGCGACAATACTCCATTGGGCCACCTGCAAGAAGATACCATGCCGTGTGCTCGGCCGTCCAGATCTACAAACTCTTATTGCTGCCTGCTCCGTATCTTCCCTGTCAGGGCAGCATATTTCCGCGTCTTTCTGGTGCCATGCTATTCAATGCAGCACCAATTGGGAGACGTTGAGACAGGCGGGGAAGTCCTGAACTGTGCGCCGCTGATGATCTTTGCCAAAGACTCTCTGATTTTACCGCATTGAAACCTTATTTCGCTGGCTCGCGCGCATTGGCGGTCTGACAACGGAGCTCGTCAGGCACTGCTTTCCCACCCCTTTTCCACAACTTGTGGCCCTGTCCTCCTGGGGCGACCCACCGGGACCCAATTCCACCTGTCCTCGTGCAGACCTCAGCCCATGATTGGAATTCTTCCGCTCTGTGGTGGTTGTGACATTGGACTGGGAGTCCTCCGCCACGGCGTACACGAAGCCGCACGCGAAGGGGCTCAATCACATCCGGAATGCCGATCGAAGATTCACGTAAGATACTCCCTGGGCTACAACGAGTACCAAGACCAAGGCCAGATTGGAGTCGCCCAGGTAATCGATTACGATTACCAATTTGTCCCGACTTTGGAGAGACCCATCCCTGAGAACCCGAAGTATGCCTTCCTCATGCCTCACCTCCATCCAGGCTTTGTGAGCTATGGCGCACCGGACCCAGTTATTTTACGGTTCATGCGTCTTACTTGGTGCAAGACCATCGTCTTCGTGGAGGAGGACCTAAGTACTCTGGAGCGCAGCGATCCAGCGGCGGCGCCGCCTGCTGCAGACGCGTTCTGCAAGGATATACTTTTCCGCTACAGCGAACGGCTTGCCCAAGGCGAGTTAGAAGCGCGGTTCCAGCAAGCCAAGGATGCCGCCATTGCTCTGACGCGGACTACCATGAGAGGTACGTGGAATCTCCCTCGAAATATACAAGTAGGATTGACAGTTGCAAATCTACCTTCAAATGTATATAGAGCGTGTCCGCGTTGCTCTTCTGCGTGCCGAGTTGAGCGGGACTCCCGTCGCAGAAGCGGCTTACAGACCAGGACAGTACGCTGCCGAGGTTATGCGGCGGAAACATGAGCGATACGATGTGACGCGAGGCGCACCCAACTCGCTCACGCGCATGCAACAGCGGCTCTTTCTCGAGAGGGCTCGCTATCCAGAGCTGCGTCATCTGCGTAGCTTCCACGAGCGGGAGCAGAACAATGCTTGGGATGTCTGGTTCGATGGACTTACGACGAGCCGGATAATCTTGGATTCTCTACTGGAGCGTATCGCTGCGGAGCGGTTCGAACCTGTACCCGGATTGTCACCCAGCGTGACAAGAATCATCCGTACTCGGGTGACCAGGTCAGAAGGCTTTACCGACGATCAATGGATAACCATTCCGGAGGTGGTGTCGGCTGCCTGTGCCGAGTGCATGCGCGACTTGCGCAGTAGAATTCGACCTGTGTCGGCAGAGGTCTTGCGTAGCCGTTCGCGGCTTGGTAACCAATCCAGGCTCAGACGCCGTGCCATTGACATAGTCCGGCTCCAGAGTGTGAATTGCGACGCAGGCGGAAGAATACATTTCACTGTACTCGTTCCGAGCCGAAAACGACGGCATTTACGTTGGCCGTGGTTACGTCGGCCCAAAAATTCTGGATTTGGACGAAGACGTTTGCCCGTACGCTTTGGTGAGCTCTTTTCATGCAAGCATCGCACCTCGAATTGCTATCACTCACAGTTAGCGTTATGCCGTACGGACGTTATCTAGGTACTCAAATCCAAGAATGCCGAAGGCGAGATTGTCTTTTCTGTTCCCCTGCCGCGTGCGGAGCAGGAGGCCGCGCGCGCAGCACAAGAAGCCGTCTTAGCGAACGCGGACGAGTTGGATGTCATTGTTGGGCCCCCTGTCAACGCTGTGCTCAGGCTGGGCGACCAGCAATAAGCGCGCCCTGAGCCCCAAGGGCCCGACGAAGACCCGCAAGACGGAAGGGTGTATATCGAAGACTGGTACCTGCTCTTTCAGAGCAGAGATATCTACTTTTCCTGCTTTATACGCACCCCTCGAGGTGTGCGGGTTGCCTCTGCGCGACTTTGTCCGGGACGAATGGGTAAACCCGCAGTTCGACTGGCAAAATGTGATGGACGGCTTCCTGCGGATGTTCTGCCCTGTGGTCAACCAGCAGAGATATACAGTCATTTATGGGAAGAAAATTAACACTCATATATTTCCGCCTTTTCCGTCTCCCAGCAGGTGCTTTTAAATTGCTGTTTCTCCATGGCTGTTAACGTTATACAGATATAAATAAGACCTTTTTGTAGCCAAGGTGGCATGTTATATATTGATCCTTGGGCGCGTAAGGCTGAAATAACAGCAGCATCTGGTGTTGTCAATCGCGACTGCTTAAATTTGTATGACTCGACCACCCCCCACAGAGCATAAGAGACGTTCGAGAACAATTTAATACAAAATGGAATACATCCAAGGCCCATTAAACCAGTAGATCACCCTAATATAAGGTAGCTCCAGTAAAGAATCTGTGCAGTGTCGCTTGACCAGGATTGCAAGCAGGTAATAACATGGATAGGATGATTAATATGCTAGAGACCGGACAGGTATGACAGAGATACAGTACTCTATAAGCGCGCTTTTAACACGGATTCAAGAGAACACTGACTGATGAACATCAGCCTTACTGCATCTTGATTTATACGTGATGAGCAAAGCAGAGGGAGACTGTGCAGTGAGAGGATATATAAAGGTCTTGATGTGTAATTAATGTCCTTTCCAAGGTTTCGATCATGTATATCATGTACTACCAGGTCAACGTTCTGCTCATTGCTGCGGTCCCTTTCTTTTCTTCTGTTAGGCGCCATTGCCGCCATGGTAAAGCACATTTTTACCAACAACTATAGCAGAAGTTTCTTGGTATCACTATCACAACAGTATCACTATTCCACCCCCGCGGTATACGATCTGAATGAATAAACTCCTGGTCGTCGTGTTTACTCGCTTCGTTCATTTAATACACTTCACACAGGAAAATCGGCTGACGAAATTATTGCTTGATTGACTAGCGCAGCAACGTTAAGCGTCATAAGAAGAAGAAAAGAGGCATAAGAAAATTCATGATAAATTTGTG